>JAQIXX010007647.1:0-10545 GCA_034700605.1 Willowsia nigromaculata | reverse complement strand
TTAAAGGTTTTTATTTAACTGTGTCATGCGAAACTTATGCTACTGAACTTAAATCGATGCCTATAACTACTAAAATGTTTTTCGTGATTTAGTACCAATGATACTTTAAACCACATTAAATAATATTTTCCTGAATTCTACTTGAATTTGAATGTTATGCTTTAGCTGTAACTCATAGTTTTTGCAGTTGAGATTTCAAAGAACCCATAAATAGGATCCAGCTTAAAAGAGAGAACAGAAAAGAAAAAACAAGGCAAGAATTGAAAGGCAATTATGCAACAATTATGGATAGAGCGAGTACATTTTTTTGTCAACCTGGTCCCCTGTTATACCTGCGGAATTCGAGTTAGGAATTTCTGTTGCAAATGTGTATTTCTTTGCTAAATTTTCCTAATTTCTCCATTTTCCCAGTAAACCAGTCTGCACCATTCGCGATCAACTTTGCCTAATCCAAGACAGGTTGACAGTGTAGATTTCGAAATACTTTGAATGAGCATGAAATACCTCTGGTGTTTGGTATCAATCAGCGCTTGTATGATTCAGGTAATCACGAAGCACCTTTTTATACATCAAACTGAATACATCATCATCTGAGCTAACTAGTTTGGCGAATTTTACAGCCAAGTATCGTAAAAACTTTAAATATGGTCCTGAATTGTAAACGAAGAAACATGAGTTCAAACTTTCAATATCTTTTGCTATCAAAAGTCGTCGTTAAATTCGTCCCACAGATGAGATAAGTAGGATGGCCATAAAATTTTGTATCCCCCTTCCAGAACTTCTAAAACTCCAATGACTTATAAGCCTATTCTGAGCAAGGTTTGGATTCTTAGCCTTTTTGTTACAAATTTATCTCTCCCATATTATTGACATGAATATTATGGTTGGAAATCAGTAGAGATTCTGCTGTATCACATAATCCACGGATTTATGGATTACCGTAAAATCTCATATGGACGCCGGGGCGTCTATTTACATCGACGATTTTTGAGTCCGTAGCCGCCAGGGCGTTTATTAGGGGGAGGCGCGTATTGGAGCGGGGCAACTAAATTACTCTGTTGATTTTTTGTTCCAAAGTATTAACAGATATCTTGTTCGTAATGCATACATACATGATAAAATCCAATGTTAGTAGGCATAAATATACTCTTCCTACGTTCACATACACATCAAAGGTAAAAGAAACCAAATATGGTCACTTAATGGCATAGATACACACTGTTTTGCATGCGGTAGTTTAATAAAAGGAAACAGATGAGGCGTCTATAAGGAGGGGAGGCGCTTAATAGGGGGAGGCGTCTATAGTATTCCGCCGACTTTTAGTAGATGCCGGGTCGTCTACTAGAGGGGGCGCGTATGAGGAAGAGGGCGTCTATGTGAGATTTTACGGTATAAAACATACCTACTCCAGTTTCCTAGAATTTTAAAAATCTTTTTAAGATCATTTCATGCTTCTCAAGAACTCCAAAAACCAATGAGTAAAAAGTAAGCAGTAACGTTCATATATGCTTTTGGGTCAAATAGAATGAAAAGAAATAAACCAAAGAACCAAAACCACTGTTTCAGAATGTATTTATTGAGAGAAAACTATTGAATACAAACGTGCACATACAGCATTGCATCTTAAACAATTGTTGTTGGAAACACAGTAAGTATTGCAAGCTTTGCTAAAAATTTCATGAGAATCCGAATACATTGTACTAAGCTCTTCATATTTAATGAAGCTGAAAACAAACTTGGCTTTGTGTTTTCATATTTATGATTGCAAAATATTTCTGAGGCTAATATTTGTATTCCATGAATTGTATCTACAGAACTAAAGCTGATTCATATATTTATCTCAAACTGTGTACAAAAGCGACACATAGTTTTGCATATAGGGTGAGAACGGTGGATAAAGATGCTTTAAGGTTTTTGTGTTTGATGTTATCAGTGATTGTGTTTCGATACGATTCAGTAGAATACAAACACTGTCATATTCATACCTAAACTGAAGAATGCCGATAAAAAAATGCTAAAAAATATAGATGACTTCGACTTGTAGAAAGCTTAACATCAACAATTATACTTTATACATAACTATAACTTTAATCCTATCTCTATCCCAATGCGCGTAAAAGCCTAAGATGGGGTCTAGGCTTAAGCTTTAATATTGCTGATTGTTGTAAACTGCTAAAACCATGCATATAATTTTGTTAAAGTCTTACTTTTAAGACAACCTCTACCGATTCACCTAATTCATTAGTCATGGTTCTAATTTAACTGAATATTATCTAATTGAGTACACAACTTGAACTAAAAATAAAATTATCTTCAATGCTTACTTATTTATGAACAAATTCAAAATGTTTTGAAGTGGACAACTTTTTTTAAGGAAGCACAACATCTCGAATTCCGAATATTAGACTGTGGACATAGTCCTTGTGACTAGCGTTTGGATGTGCATCTCTTTCATGAAGCTTCCAGGTGTTCACGGATTGCTTGCGTGGGATGATTCAAGTAAAAGAGCTTATTTTATTTTAATATGTGAAATATAGATGCGCTTTGTCCAACAGGCATTCCTGATAGGTACCTTATCCTTAATGTAGTTTACACATTATTTTCCACATTATTCCAACAACTCACTGTCTAAGTAACCTGCTTACAATGCATCACATAAGTACTGAAAATATTACAGTATGAGAATAAAGAATTCCTGTACTTCACTTTGACTGTCTATGTGTCAATGCATAGAAGAATGTACATTTTATTCCAAGGAAGTAATCCTTTAATAAAGTGATGCTAAAAGCAGTGAAAAAATGATAGCCTTTTTTCGCATTATCACAACTATAAGTACAACCATAGTAAGATGATTTTTCTAAAAGAGTATTATAAAAAATTGTCAAGAAAGCTACTAACTTGTAAAATTGTACCTTACATATGCTTTCAAATTTGTGACTGACAAAAAAATTAAAGGATGAAGGATGATTTGTCGGTGTTTCACAATTTAATTGCTGTGTCAACTTCCAGTAATATAAAAGGTATTTGTTCGCATAAGCTGTTAGCATACGAATCAAAACATTTAAAAAAATAAACTTTTCAGGTTATATAAAATTTAAAATCTTAATATATACTAAACTATCTGGTTAACTGTAATTATAAGAACCATTAGAATGCGAGAAAGGTACTTTCAAATTGGTATGAGCTGTATTTATACCATTGTTAACAACATTTTTAAAGAAACTTATCACATGAAGCCGAGTATCATTACTCTTCACTCAGAAGTATGCAACCAGATTTTTAATCAAAAACAATTTACAAATGTATGTGGAAAACAGCATCAGTATTAAATTTTTGGATCCATTTGGATTATTTGTATACAATATAACGAGTAAGAACTCTCCAACAAATCTGAACCTTGAAAAGGATCATTTTAATTAACTTATAGTTTATACGACACTTTAGACATGAAACAAGCTATTACAATATTCACTTTAAGTATTCATAACATAACAAATTCCTCAAAATATTTTAAGTGTATACGACATCCTTGCTTTCAAGTCCGATATGTATTTTACAACATATGTACTCCTTTAATGTGTTTTCGCATATTGCCACCACTGATAAATAGTTTCATGTTCACAATCATTACAGCTGTAAGCCTTTTCTTTGATGTGTGATTTAATATGATAGAAAAGATCATCATGATGATGAAAACATTTATTGCAAAAGACACAACTGTGAGGTTTAGGCACATCAGCAGGCAAATGAGTGCTGGAATGCTTTTTGAGTTGATGTTGTGTAGTAAATCGGACATTGCATATTTTGCACTCATGTGCTTTCTCCAGAGTATGGTGACGTCTGATGTGCTCATTTTTATGACCGTTATCGGAAAATTCCCTATCGCACAACTCACAAAACACTCGTGCCTCACCCACATGAACCCTTAGATGCCAACTATAACCGGTGTAACTTTTTAACGTTTTGTTGCAAAATATGCAATCATATGATGGTACATAGACTGGCGTTTTGTGAGTCTTGAGATGTTGTCGTAAAGATTCTCTGTGTCTATATTTCCGAGGACATTGTGGACATGAGAGCAATGGAAAGTTAGCATGGATTCGCTGGTGTTTTTTCAAAGCTCGGCTTCCTGTAAAGGATGATGAACAAACTGGGCATTTGTGAGGCTTTTCAGTGGAATGTGTGACTTCATGCTGTTTCATATTCCCTTTATGTGAGAAACATTTACCACATATTTCGCACTTGTACGGTTTTTCGCCTGTGTGTATAAGCAGATGTTGATTACATTCCGCTTTATGGCGAAACATTTTATGGCAAAGAAAACACTCGAATTTCTTTTCGCCTGAATGGATCATCATGTGCCTGGTCAGTGAAGATTTACTCATGAATGATTTGATGCAGATGATACAGTTGTAGTCACGCTTTCCTTCCTGCATTTTGAAAGATTGCTTTAGATATTGTTTGGAGAAAAACAGTTTTTTCATAAATGACATGGGTGCGGTATTCTTTCCTAAATATTCCTTTCATGGTAGCACAGCTTGTTTTTTGCAGGTTTCCGTACAAATGTTACACTAAAAACTCATCTTTCACTCACAGTTACAATAAAAACCAGTTTCCACGTATTCTGTACTTGCTTTGAGAATGTTCGCATAGATTTTAAATGGTTTTGTGTGGATTTGCCACAAAGATTGCATTTGTGTTCCATTTGGTCCAAATGAATTTAACGGCGTTTTGTTATCTAAGCCTTATGTATGCATGATTTATTGCAGGCTTTGCATTTTCGGGCGAGCTGCTCTCTGTGAGAAATTGTGTCATCCATCTAAAAATTTCTGTAAGGAAAGTTTTCTCTGCAAAAATGACATGGATCCTGAGCTCCTCCACTCCGTGAGTTGATTTCACATGAAGATCACTTGCTTCATTGGTTTTTAATGTTTGCTTACACTTATCAAATTAGAGCACTATCCTTAACCAACAACAAGTTATCCATTAGAGTAAAAACTTGACCACTGCTTTTTAATCGAAATTTATTCAATTATTTATATTGAAAATGTACATGAGTACCTCATAGGTACTTGGATTCTTTAAGCAGTTTAACTTGAATGGTAAGCACTGTTTATATACGCTTGTTCTGTGTAACTTTTAAATGGGTTTACAAAACAATTATCAACACATTGATACAAATTGTATAGCTGTATAGCTAACACTATATCACTTAAGCATACTGTAAATTGTAAATCACAAGCTATTCATCGTTTTAATTAAGACTATGTATTTTTTGTATATCTTGACATGACAGCACATTGACTGGGTAATTTAAATTTGTTCAGACTAAAATTTCCGAGACAATGTATTCACAAATTAACGTACATTCCAAAAGTGCATTTGTAAACGGTAATATAATGCAACAAAAATCCACAGTAGGGACTTCTTAGTGGGCTCACAAAAATGAGTGAACAGTTCAAACTTCACAATTTGTATATTTTGCTAACTAACTTATTCCAAAAATTGCATATTAATTTGCATTTCTATTACACACCGATAACTGCACATCAACAGCCCATTTTTTAACCGAGGGTTTCAGGTTTTATTGTGGCAAAACAATTTCCTAATTTTTCATTTCTCCATTGATTTAAGATTTTACGGTAAGTTTTTCTTTCAACTAATTTTAGCGATTGCAATCTTGTTGCAAAAAAATTGTGGTAAAAATGAACGGACATTGTTAGCTACAAAGTAGTTCATTAGAGCACACCTTTCACGATTCTCCAAAGAACACACAAACCAGTAAAAATAAACATAAAATCCAAAGTTGTAAAATTTCAGATTTTTCACAACAACTTTCCATATCTGATACAAGATTCTAGGTAACAATTTGCATCGATCTTTCTTTAATACACAGACATTTTTTAGCAACAACTGCATTAAATACTTGTTGCTTTGTGAGTATCTCAGTAGTGAATAAAATAAGTGGAATGAAATCACCATCCAATGTATACTAGTATAGTTAATCACGATTAAGGTAATAACTGATTATAAGACAAAATTTCTTCTTTTTTCTTGATGAAGCTTCAGTACATTGCATAGCTTTTATTTTTTCTATTTTGAAGAAAAGAATCACTGATTCGTGTGGCAAGCCAGTCCTAACATAATGACTCATTCCAAAATTAATCGAGATTGTGTCGTTTTCGGAAAATTTACACTCTTCTGTACATTTCCATACTAAGGATTTTACTGCAGTATGACTTGCCATGGTAGAACTCGTGATCACAATCTGTTAATGCTTTTTCTAGTTTTGGTGACTCATATATCCGCTCTGATAAAAGGCTTTTAACAAGAATGGAATATTATTCATGTCTTAGCTTAGATGGCTTAAATACATTATATCTAAAGTAGAGAAAATTCAGTCTCTATGTGACGTTGATCGTATACTCATTCCACAATTTAGGACAAATATTTATACAAAGAATAGAGAGGTTGGCTGACTACCTATAACTTAACGTTCTTTTACCGCATATATCTCTAAAACGGACTATAAGACCCTTCCTTTTCATAAGCAAGATATATAAATCTTCGTTTATAAGATATTAAAATGAAATGGTGCTTTACCATTTTGTAACTGGTGGCTGCAACCTTTTCAGCTTTAATAAAGCTGTACACATGTCATTAGCAGAAAAGAAAGCAGAGGAAATATACACGTAAATAATGCTCTCTTTGTTTTTGAGAAGTAGTCATAAAGTTTTCAATATATGTGTGCATACAGGATCTGTTATGAAAAAATACATGATGTCACTAAAACAGCACCCAAACATTTTATGATGCTGACCTAAACTCACAAAACATATAATGTTTGCATCAAACAGTAATGCTTATATGTGCCTGTAACCAAAAATGCACTGTGTATGTAAAATTCTAAATACAAATTAAAAATTGTTGTTTCACTTGTAAAAAAGCCAATCGTCTACAAAGTATAGAACATGAAAGTTCTTCATTCCCTTTATAGATGTGAAGATTATTTTACATTAACAAAATAGCTGATTAATAATTGTTCAATATAAAAATATCAAAAGGAATCACTTCAAATTAGAAGTGCAAAATCTTGTGAGAACATACAAATCTATTAACCTTTTCCGTATTCTTAACTGATTTTAACAATAATACTCCTAAATATTTTTTAAAAAACTAATTTCTATTTCAGCCATGACGTGAGAATGGATTTTCATTGTGGTAGATGTGGGCAGACCTACCAGTCCAGGAGGGGATTGTATAGCCATATCACGTCTATTCACCAAGGGATTCGATTCACATGTCAACTGTGCAACAAAGTACTCGCCTCTAAACGGTCTTTTGCTGAACATATCAAATTTCACAATGGACAGCTTAACTGCATATGTAACATCTGTGACAAATCACTTGTGAGCAAGGATAGATTGACCGTACATAAGAGGATCCATTCAAGCGAAAAGAAACATGAGTGTGGCCTTTGCCAAAAGAGATTCACCCAAAGAAGTGATTGTAATAGACATATGCGTAAACACACTGGGGAGAAACCATACAAATGCAAAACTTGTGGAAAATGTTTTGAAAACAAAAGTCATTTGAATCGGCATGAATTCACTCATTCAGGAGAAAAACCTCACAAGTGCTCAATATGTTCTGCTTCCTTCGGATTAAACAGTCATTTGAAGACACATCAGCGAACACATCGGCGAAAAGAAATTCGAGTGTTTTCTTTGCCATAAAATGTTTCGCCATAAAGCGGAATGTAATCAACATCTGCTTATACACACAGGCGAAAAACCGTACAAGTGCGAAATATGTGGTAAATGCTTCTCACATAAAGGGAATATGAAACAGCATGAAGTCACACATTCCACAGAAAAGCCTCACAAATGCCCAGTTTGTTCATCATCCTTTACAGGAAGCCGAGATTTGAAAAAACACCAGCAAATCCATGCTAACTTTCCATTGCTCTCATGTCCACAATGTCCACGGAAATATAGACACAGAGGAGGCTTACGACAACATCTCAAGACTAAAACTACTAAAACATTTAAAGACGCACCAATCTTTTACCTGTCGGGTGACCTTTCAGTGAGTATTTTGTGAAAAGTTTTTTAGACATAAGGAATCTCTTTCTATTCACCTAAAGGCTCATGTGGGCGAGTCCAAAGCTTTCTGTGAACTGTGTGACAAAGAGTTTCCTTGTACTGGTAGCAAAAATAGTCACATCAGACGAAATCATACTCTGGAAAAGCCTCATGCATGCGAGATATGTGGAATTCGATTTTTAACTAACGGTGACGCCAAGAGACACTCCTTCATCCACTTTCCCAACGCTTACGGCTGTGTCTTTTGTGGGAAAGACTTCCATCAAAAAGAAAACCTTTTTACTCATACATTGTCTCACACACGAGAGAAAGCAAACACATGTAGTGATTGTGGAAACCAATTTGTCACTTTTAGTGAGATGCAACGTCATATCAAACGTGTTCACAAATTTTGACACTTTGATTTTGCTTTCCCCATTTTATTGGAAACTTGGAGAAAGCCACAGCCACATTTTAAAAACAATTAAGTCGCAGTTTTTTGTTGTATAATATACATGTAAGCTTGTCAAGTTCTAACTTTAGGTTAAGAATAACTAATCAGCATTATCTCGATATTCTTAAAAACTCGAATAATCAAGACAAACGACAAAGGGTTGTGTTTGTTTTCATCGAGGGAGAGAGAGAGAAGATGACTTTACATTTCACCATAAACGTTTTTCAAAATAAAGAAATATATGAAGACTATTTGAATTTTATTTGAATGATGCTGGAGTGACTGGATTGTATAATGAGGAGTTAAAATGTGTCAATGAGAAGCGTTCATTGCCCAGGTGTAATGAGGCTCAGAGAGGGACAGGCCATGTATCTTACCTGTCAAGTAAGTTTTCAAAGTATTTATTCATTTATAATTCTTTATTGTAATTGTAAGATGCAATGATGTTTTTCATTTGTAAATTCTTAGGATTTCGAAGCCCCGCCTACGCGACAAGCACTTTCTTCAGTCGTGTCTCAGCTGAGTGGAAAACACTGGGGAAAGGGTAAAGGAAGGCTTTGTTTAAACCATCCTGCAAAATTTTAGATGTTACTGCTCAAAACCCGTGAAACCTGTGAAAGTTGTGCAAGCAGAAGCAATATGCACGTCAATATAGCCTTAGTTGTTGTTGAGAAACAGTTATAAACTTCTAAAGATTAGTGTGCAAAGATGCTGGGAGATGAAAACATGTTAAAATATATAATAATGTCACTAAAAACTACAGCCTTATATCTTAGATGCTAACCAAACTCACAAAGGATGATCAAATATGTAGCAAAAAAAATTTACATGCCTAAAAATTCACGCCAGAAAGTCATAACCCTATTTTGAACGAGCTGAGTTCTTTATCTTCCCTATTTTGCTACACTTCTTTTCTATCATTATTCGCTATACATTATGCTTCATTGACCAGACTCTGGCTGAAAATAAGCAGAAAGTTGTGATGTATGTACTTATTAATGTATTGCATTGTCTATTAACTTACAGATTATGAAATATATTTGCCTTATCACCATTAAAGTATTACAAACTAATTGTTTTCTTGCTTCGAAGAATTTCCTGGATCAATTTTCTCTTCTTAAAATACCATGTTATTATATGCATTGAAAACTTAACTTAGGCTAAATACTGACTCCAGTATGATTTTACATTTGACTCTGATTTTTATAATGTAAAATGATCAGCCAGGCATGTAAGGTTAACAATTCTTGACTTTGAAATTTGTTTGAAGCAAACAACGTCTTTAAGCCCTTACTAATAATAAGTTTTTTGCACATATATGCTCTGTGTATAAATAAGATACCACCAATTGTACATTTAACGAGCTGATAACATTCACTTTTTCTATGAAGAAAGAGGCATTTCCATGAAAGTTAAATTTATTTCAATGGGAAATGCCACAGCAAAAATAAGTTCAAGGATTTTTACGTAACGCTTGGAAATTTTCAGAGTTGTTAATCATAAGTGGATGATGACATTAGGCTAAAACTGTGGTGATAAATATAGTTTCTCTGTTGTTCTTGTAGTCTTTGATTATAAATATTTACACGATGTTGGAGGTGAACTTGTATAAGCATATTCACTTTCATATAAAACTTATCTAAACAATTTGAGACTAATTACAAGCGCAATCTATATATCTGTAGCGCGCGTAATTAGAAAACTGACACTCAACTAAAGTTAAGCCTAATGAGCTCTCGGAATAGATATAATGTGAAAAATCGTGAGAATTTCCTGAAAGCGCCTTCATAATTTTATGAGCTGTACTCATGATATTGATTACGATAAATTGTTTAGAAAAGTGTTCAAATGAAGTGGATCTTCTTTTCACACATGGTTCCTCATAAAAATTTTATTTACAATAATTAAATGTGAATATAAAATCATTGTCCTCTTTACTCAGAAGTTTGTAACCAGTAAATGAAGTAAGCAAATAAATAAATATTTAAAACATTTTACAATATGGGT
>JAQIXX010007646.1:0-10547 GCA_034700605.1 Willowsia nigromaculata | reverse complement strand
TGGAACGCCACTATAAAAATCGTCAAAATAGTGGCAATTAATCCGCAAATAGTGACGTGTGTATTTTAGATAGTGACGAAAAATCCCTTCTCCAAATAAATGATATAAGTCAAAACTACTGCGTGGAGGCGTACGTCTTCCACATTTTTTAGCATCTCAAATTAAACTCTGTTTCTATCGCACTGAATTTAGTCAAATCAGCAACACAATATCAGGCGTACAAGTAAAAAACTTTTTTTTTTGCTACAACATAAAAATCACATTTTAGGGAGTCTCATAGCTCAAATACACGTTGTGGCCATTTCATTGAAAATCATTTCCTTTTATGGAATTTTAGTCACACATACCATAAAGAGATCATGCCATTCAAAGCTCTGTGGATTATAAAAATATTATATACGCTTTTCCCTGTAAAGTTTCACAATGATAAAGAGTTCATGCAATCGTTTACCTTTATGCTGCCCTAACATTTTTGTAAATGTAGATACTTTCATTCATTTGGTAAAATTCAAATCTTGACTGCTTATTTAATTTTCTGTTTGATATTTATATTAGTAATATGTACTGGATGAATACCTAAATGGAAATTAGTAAAAAATATTAAAAAAGAGTGCAATTTTAAGAAAAAATTTATACAATTTTATGGCATATATTTACACGGAAAGTAATATGGCATACCAGAGTTACCTATGTGAATTGTCAAGCTTTTTTAAACGTCAACAAATTTTTCTGTTTTCAACTATATATAGCAAAAGGAGACATGTGAAGAATACTTCTGTGTGAATAATATTAACATTGCTCCAGGATTTATATGTTTTTTGCCTTATCTTCAATGCTGCTTAATCAGAGCTTTAAAACGATGCAGTGTGTACTCCTAGACTGATTTTACTAATGTTTAAGTAGAGCACAGGTCTGAAAAGTTAGAACAAAATTGATGAACTCATAAAATACACAAATAAATGTGCACCAGAAATGCATGGAAGAAAGTATAATCACGCTGAAATAAACATTTCTGCTTGACATGAGTTAACACCTACCTAGGGTGCTTTGGAACAGTTAGGTATGTAAAACTCTTGCTTCATAATAATACATTATTACGAGTATGAGTACTCGTCGCATTAATGTGCGTATTATGGACAAAACACGTGTTATCGTTTCGTGAGACATAAAACGCAATGTTTAATAAAATAAGAGAATCTTTTCTCGCAGAGATAAATTTTATTGCTTTGGCGACTTTCAGTGAAACAAAGTTAGTTCCATGAATTTGGGATGCATTTTAGTGAAATTCAGTCGCTTAGTGATGGTTTAGCTGCGTGTATTCTCTCCGGAATGACAAAACTGCTAGCAGCTTTCTTGTTTTGGAAGATAAAAAATGAGTCAATGTCTATAAAGTCAAAATCATAATATTTCGGCATATAATGTACCATTTGTGATATTGCCACCTTAATGATATAATAATATGACCAGAACTCACAGCGTAGTACAAAGTGCAATTCATACGTAAATAATCGTTTTCAATATCAGTTATGTAATATTACACAAGACAAAAATCAGTAGGAGAAGATAGTCTGTTGCATGAAGTTACATTAGTTTCATGCTTCAAACCGAATTTATAGACAAATAGTACATAACACAAAACAAATTTTAACCATTTGAGTGTAATGAATTTGTTAGTTTTTGGACGGAAATATTGAAGTTTGGATTTGTACATCTTTATAAAACTGTGCATAAAGTATAGAAATTTCTTTCGGAAATACATTGGTCACTTACTAATTTTACGATAAGAATCCTGTGCAGTATTTTTTGCGATAACCATGGGAAATCAACCCACGAAAAAGTCATCTAAGGGAGTCTCGGATAACTCCCTTACAAAACAAGACTCTCTGAAGACTCCAAAACAAACAGTGGAAATTTGGGGTCAAGGGATTTGGCTAAATGCTTGTGAAATAAAAGCCAAAATATCCCTCGGGTTAATAGGAGACAACGAAGTCCCATGGAGTTTGTTCATTGCCTTGATTAATGCGGAATTCAGGAAAGTAGGAAGGTCACTCAGTGCCGAAGACATGCACTTTTTGGAGGAAAAGATGTTCAGGTTTGGCCTAATATTTGTCTTATTTCATTTTTTATTTGGTATAATCACTGATATGTGGATTTGATGGGATATTTCGAGTATCATGGAATATTAAATATTGTAATACATTTTAATATACTCTACAGTGCAAACAGGCTTCACAATGGCATGGTGAATGAAGACCTGTTTCTGAGTGAAAGGTTCCGAACCACCAAATATGTTGGCAAGCAATTATACATCTTGGGAAAAACTTCCTTTTCCAAATGGGTATTTTCCTGTTTGGAAATTTTAAAATTGGATTCACATCCGGAGAAGAATCTACGCAAAATTATGGAGTCGGAGGAGCTTCTCGGATTTGAAGTGTTTGGGTAAGATTAATAACAATTGTTGACCTTGAAATTGTTCCACGGATACATTCTAACTGTTTGCGAATTATCTACGAAATTTTGTTCAATTAGATTTAGTATATGGAGGTATGATGATGCGATAGTTTTACCCACGATTTTTTTTTCTTTCCGTATTTAGTAACCTGTACACAAAATAAGCTGCTGAAGAACGACTACAGAGAAAAATGCTCAGTCCTCAGTCATCAGCAATTTGTTTGTACTCATAAATCTTACTTTAATGATTAATAAGTAAATCGTTTACCTACTATATTCGTAACTTGTCAATATACCTTGATATTTTGAAGTGTTTAAACTAGAAATTAATATTAACAAATTTTAATAGGTTGTTTGGTTCTTCTTGTTTGAAAAAAACATTTAAATCAAAGTATTCACTACTGTTGTTGTTTACACAGGAAATTTTTATTCAGGTGATTTTACCACTGTCTGATTTTATCGAAAAATTCCTATCAATAATAAAAATTGCTTGACAATGCTATTTACTTTAATTGGTACGTTTTCAGACCAGGATAAAGACAAGTTTCTTCAAATTATTCTCACACAGAGCACTAGACGCAAATATTTACTGAAATTTGCTTCCATTCTATTTCATCAGTTATGATGCGGGACTCTTACTCAATAAGTTAAGAAATCATTACCTAAGAAACATAACAGCAAATTTTTTTATTAAGATGTATTACCCATGAAAAATATTTCTGCAAGCGTTTATGTTCGTGTTACGAAGAAAATACTTGTTATCGCATGCTAAGGAATCAAATACAATGTGTTTATGGAATGTGAACAGAATCTTGTTCTCAAAGAGATTAGTTTTATGACACCATAATTTTAACATTTTTTTAAAGATGGAGCTTTATTGCAATAGCTAGCCTCTTGAATCATGGTAAACTTGTTATAATTGCCCTTCCAGGGACGAGAAAATTGACAATTTTTAGGTTGTGCTTAAGTTTGATGCTTATATACTGTCAGCAGGCATGAGGCACTGTCAACAGGGTAAAAAATATTGCATCATTTTGAATTGAGAATCCCCGTGGGAATTATTCTACTACTTTTTTTAAGGAAACCGGGACGCTGGATAGACTGAACCCAAGTTTATATACAATAAATCTTGCAAACACGACAAAGTTAGAAATGTCGACCAATCTTACCAGAAATACTCGAGTATTGTTTTCACATTGGACAAAGCATAGATCATGCTTGAATTTAAATATTGCAACCAAACCTGACAAGTCTGACGCTGAGTGCCACACAATTCCAGAGTACACTGGAAAGGTCACTACAAAGGAGCAGACTAAACAACCAAAATGCTGAAAAATAAAGGAAATGTTGGAAATTGGCACTCCAAAATTGTTACGTGTGAGTACACTTTTCATCTTTAGACCGCGTTTATCTCCATCTTCGTTTCACTGAATTTCTGCATGTACAAAATTTTAGGATTAATTTTGTCCCCAAAGCTTTTAATTGCGTACGGCATACCTTTAAAGTTTAAAGATAAGCTCTTGCCCATGTCATCATCGTAAGACTCAAAAATGTTTTCTATGAGTCATGCTCTTTAGAAATTAAGAGGTTGTATTTTTTTAGAAAAGCGGGGCATCATTCATGTCCTATCCTCATCAAAGACATAAAGATAATGTAAAAGGGAAATAGTAATAATATTAATAATAAATGTTTGGATAATGATGAGGTATTTACTATTCAAAAAATGTACATTTAAGAATTCGTAGAAATTCGAGTTTTCAATGAAATGCAAAGATCCCAACGTGGAAAATCTTCATTTTTGGGAACACTAAAGTGTGCAAAGTCTCAGGTTCCTAGCACGTGTATTTATGTTGATTTAGACAAAAGATGAGAGCTTACTCATCCATTAATTTCAACTTTTCCCGTTTTCGTCCACTGGTTGAGCCTATCGGGTGGAGATAATATTTCTCTACAACTTTTACCCAGTCGAGGTTTTTGATAACTCCACTCATTGATAGTGAAAAAGGGCTTTTAAGATTTGCAAAATTGTAAATATTACATTTTCAATGTTGGAGACTTGAAAGTGTTTTCTAATATTTCTACTTACCTTTTTACACGTACGTACAAAGTTTCAAGTCTCCAACTAAAAAACTGAATTTTTTAAAAATAAAAAATGGGAATTTCTTAAAAATTTTTCCCTTTTTGATGCATTCCTGCTTCTCATAGTGTAAATCTGACTCCAAAATCGTGTTTCCCGTGCTAAATTACCCCTGTGTACTCACTTTCAGCTTTCTACCGCGAGTCCTTCATGGAAATCTCATTTTTTGGCTGAAATCCCCTTTCAAGTACAGGCAAGCTTCCTCTAAAGTGGAAATTTCTTAAATGTTTTTTGAATCTACCGCCAACATAGAAAAATGCATATCCCGCCTCTCATTGAAGCGGAAATTAATTGCAGATGCTAAAAAATTTTATTTTTTGCTTGGCTGGAGATTCAAAAGTTGTCGAGTCACTATCATTCTGGCTTTGTGTCCCCTGTACCTAAAACAATGTACGATTCCGGAAATCAAAATTTATTATGTTTTCCCTGTTTCCCGGAAAATTTGCCTTGACTTTCTCGGTTTTTCAAACATGCGATTTTCCGGGAATGCAGAATTTCTCGCTTTTTCGAAAATGCGCTTTTCCGGGAATGCAGAATTACTTGGTTTTTTTTTTTTAAATTCGGTTCTCCAGGAATGCAGAATTTCTCGCTTTCTCAAAAATGCGATTTTCTGGGAAAACAGATTACTCGGTTTTTTTAAAATTCGGTTTTGTGGGAAAAAAGAATTTCTCGTTTTTTAAAAATGTTATTATCCAGGAATGCAGAATTTTTAGGTTTTTCAAAAATGCGATTTTCTGGGAAAGCAGGATTTCTCGTTATTCTTAAAAACGTGATTATCCAGGAATAGAGAATTTCTCGCTTTTTCAAAAATGGCATTTCCCAGGAATGCAGAATTTCTTACATTTAAAAAGTGCGATTTTCCGGGAAAGCAGTATTACTCGGTTTTTATAAAAATCGGCTTTCCGGGAATGAAGGATTTCTCGCTTTTTCAACAATGCGATTTTCCGGCAAAGCAGTATTACTTGGTTTTTAAAACATTCGGTTCTCCGGGAATGGAGAGTTTCTGTGAAACAAAGTAAGTTCCATGAATTTGCGATGAATTTCAATGAAACGAGACTGTTTTCATGAATATGCGATGAGTTTCAGTGAAAGAAATTTAGCTCCATGGACTTGAGATATATTTCAGTGAAAAAAGGTTACTTCCATGAATTTGAAATGAATTTCAGTGAAAAGATGTTTTTTCCATGATATTGAGATGAATTTCAGTGAAAAAAGTAAGTTACGTAAACTTGGATGAATTTTAGTGAAATTTGTCTCCCAGTGTTGCGTGAGCTGCTTTAATTCTCTGCTGAATGTTTAAAATCCTGGAATCATTTATAATATTGAGACATCGATGAGATTGGCCCTGTCAGTTGTTTTCCTTGACAAACAGTGAATAAGCAGACTGATAGTGTAAATGCAACTATAACTATTATCCCATGCGAAAGGACAGTAACCCGCACTGTCCTTTTCCATGGGATTTTCACATGGAGGAATGCGGGTCGAACTATTGAATGCTTTAAGGGCTATTTGTGACGGGAACGATCTCGTCTGCTTTCAGCCCACCAAGTTTGAAAATTTAGCCCGGCTATAAGTATAGGAAATACGGTACTACCTTTTGAACGCATCTCCATTTTAATGTTTAAACGCAAAAAGTGTAACACCAATATCATAGTTCATCTTTGTATACAAGCAGTTCTTTTAGTAGCACAAATCTCGAGAGATGTCTGCGATGCCATGTTGGCAGAATATATGGGTTTAAAAAAATTAAATGTAATGTACGTAAAAGTTGGTGACATTTCAGTAAACATTAAAGGCTATTATCTTTGTCATTAATCCATATTGGAATAATGTGTGATACCATATTTTGTGCAGTGTAAAAACAAGGCGATTTGATTGCATGTGAACAGTTGTACTTGAAACCATGAGATAGTTAATTAATTATAGTCAATAAGTGAGATTGAAAAAGTTTATGTAATGAGGATTTGAAATACATAAGTGATTTGTGAATATTTTTCATTTTTGCTACTACAGTAAAATAAAATCAAGTATGCAGTTTTTCATGAATCCGTGATATTAAAAGTTGACCAGACAAAATTTTCTTCAACTAAAACGTATGATGACAAATAGTTCTCACAAAACATTTTGTAAAATATTTTAATCTGATCGTTATGATGACCTGCAATTATATGAATTTGCAACATTAGATCGCCCACTAAACCATAATGCAGTGTTTAAATAGTTATTTATACTCAACTAATTGTCTTCTGCATTTACAGAGAAAGAAGATTATTTCGCTTCAAGGCCACCGCCAGCAAAGCAAGCTTTCAAGCGAGTATGGTGGTAAGCATAATCCAGAAATCTACACGACTATTTGGATAGCACTTGGAGGCCATTCAACACGCTTACGTGAGATTTGCTTATGGTTTAGCGTCAGTGTAGGTAGTAGAAGCAGCCGCGGAAAGGAAACTGTGTGATAAACTGAAACAAAGTTTTTTTATCGCTTCAGCTGCCTAGATGCCCATACAATTTCGTTTTTGGGTGGAATTAAACGTTTGATTTGATGCGAGTTACAAATAGCAGATCAGATTGAAATGAGCAGAGAAGCGTTAACAACTTTTTTCACACAAAAACTGTAAATTAAAAGAAGTACATATATTAATATTTTGATTATTTATCTAGCACACATTAACAGACGACAATTTTAGAGGTGATTTCAAAGCGAAAAAGTGAAAATGAAACGATCAGTTAAGGGGACTCCAGTTGTCCACCCAAACTTCTTCATTTCAATTCCAGTTCGGAACACCGAGGTTATCCATATTCTGAAATATCTTTTTCGAATGCTCCAACTCCTTTCAAAACTCAAAGATAATATTTTGTGCGTCCCTTTTGTAACAGGTTGTTTCAAAAGTTGGAGAGGTTCAGAAACTACTGAATAATTTGGAGTTACCCAAACCCCGGCATGGAGTTTCCAACACGAGCAGTTTTCAAGGTGCTATGATCCCTGCAGAAAAACTACAAGTGACCTTGAACACAATGCTCCTAAGAAATGACGACGAAGTTTTGAAGTGAGTAATTAATTTTGAAAAGAAATGTGACAAAGTGTGGTTCATAGAGTATCGGAGAGTCATATGCAGTAGAGACACAAACTTTAAATAGCTCTTTGGTTAAGTTAGTAATTTTCTGTTCACAGAGCGAGATCAATTTTGAATGAAATTGGGAAGGATTTGAAACGCGAATTCTTTCATGAGTCGATGGAGTTTACGTTTGAAGGTGTTGGTGTATGCAAAGGGAGCAATCCATCCGTTATTTATGCCCAAGTGAAGGACACGGAAGAAATCTTAACCAATCTGCACTTCCACTTGAAGCAAAGGTTTAATGAAGAGCTGAGGATTCCAATTCACTCAAGTGCGTTCCATCCACATCTGACGATCGCCAAAACCGTTGGCTCTAGAAAAATTATTGAAGAAGTATACCTTTTAATGGCTTAAAATATTCTTAATAAGCCAGTTAATTTAGTTAGTGGTAATGTTTTTTATGTTTGTTTAGAGACTATCTTCATTTCCACCGGGCATCACGTCTAAATTTGAGAATTTTCATTTTGGAGTGGAGCGAGTCCACAAGATTCAATTGCTGCAGATGGGAACCACGGATCCAGCCACTGGACGTTACTTTTCCTATGGCAGCTACTCCTTCTAGTCACATAAATTTTAAATAACCAATATGCTTTAAAATTTAAACTTAAATGTTCTTTAACGAGTTATTTTGCTATCCTAAATGTCCATTTTTTACGTCAACCAAAGACTACTTCATGTCTGGGATATTGCTCACAAAATGGAATGGGGCCGGGAATCTCAGAATGAAAATCTCAAAAGAAATAATCGCCTCACTTGCTTTTGTTTGTAATTGACCAATTAAGCGACGTAAATACATTTCTGCAATAAAATTATAATTTAGTCCTTCAGAATAAATACAAGAAAGGTTTTATTCATCTTGAAATATTTGGGTGCATGAGAAGTAAACAAATTATCTACTATTTGCTTTTGCTCCAAATCAAATTAAATGAATTTATCAAAAGTCCAATCCACCTCAATTACAACTTGAAAGTTGACGAATTAGACTACTTTCACGAAATCAATTTTTACTCCAACAGTCCACTCGCCAGCCAGCCTTTGCCAGCTCCCTGAAGATTTCTGTATACGCAATTGAGCCATAAGCAAAATTTTATCAAAATACGAACAAAAAAACACTAGTTTTCTTACGTTCGTTTATTATTTGCAGATTTATATTCCTCATTTTTTGACCTTTCAAAAACCAAGAAGTAAAAAATTGATTGTTAATCTCTGGCCAATATATTTATTGAGCTGCTGTATATTTCGCTCACTGGACCCGTCTCAGAATACTTTAGCAATTCTTAAATCTGGAAATTAGTCTGGAATCTTAGTGAATACGTGAGCAATTTTTGTAAACCATTAGTCATCATCAGTCATCAAAGTTCTAATAAATTCATCATGCTTTAATAACACGAAAATTATGCAATTATCTGATCATATTTGTCAATCACATTAGGAGGGATATTACCAGTTCGTTCTTATAATGTTGCATTTCCACAGAAAGAATATTTTGAATATTTTTTTACTTCAAGGTCACCACTGACAGAAGCAAGCTTCTGAGATATCCATATAATCCGAATTCAAAAAATCAGTGACTGTTACTATAGCCTTTTGAGTCCATTTATGAATCGTTTATCGTCCATTTATCGTTTTGACACGAGCATTGGCTTAGCACATGGTGTTAAAAATCTAAAATATCAAAAACCATGTTAAAATAAAAATAATGCAGATTTTAATGTCTTTGATTTACTCAAACGTTTGTATTTTGCATAATCATTAATTTTTAACTTTCTACTAAAGTCAACAGAAGGAAATTCGTCATCTTCTTTTATGCAACATCTTATAACTGAAAAGTTTCATCACTGCTTCATAATGATGTCATCTTTCTTCACACGTTTTGAACTGCAGTCTAACATATGCCTCGTGAACAGGTAATTAAGACTTTTGCAGAAGTGAAATTATAAAAAACAATGCTCGAGAAACATTTAATTGTCTCGGCAAGAAAAAATATTGTTTATTTTAAAATATCGTAGCCCAAAATTTGGTATAGTGTCGCTTGTCTCTCCAGTACTACTCCAAGATCACATCAATACAATTTAGTTTTCTGGGTTTTGCTTTTAGAAGGAACATTGGATTTGTGACTGCAATTAAAGCATTTTTGAGCATAACTTTCAAAGTTATAAGTCCCTGTAACAGCCACTTAAGCTCCCAAATAAATGGGAAAAAGTTTTTCGTCACTATCTAAAATACACACGTCACTATTTGCGGATGAATTGTCACTGTTTTGACGATTTTTATAGTGGCGTTCCACATGGAGCTTTTGCCACTATTTTTGGTGCGATTACCACTAAAAAATCTTGAATTATTTTTACAAAAACATTTTTCACGTATTTTGAGTATTGTGAGTACTGCAAAAGTTGCATTCAGTCATGCTTTTTGTTCAACTAGGTGGCGGAATTGTGTCCTTGGCATCGTCGTGTATCACCAATGAATTTGATTAATACCATTGCTCACACCATGCGCAGAAGCAGCCAACCAAAGGCTACAAACCAAAAGCGTTTTATATAGATACATGTTTAGATATGGTTGTGTTATGAAAATGTGACATCACAATCAATAATTTAAGTGGATCGCGTTATACGGTTTCAATTTCGAAACAATATGAGTGAGTGTTTCCAAACAATCCTTTGTATCAGATCGCTCTTTCTGTCTATACTAATTCGGAATAAACTTATTTGTAAGTGCATTTTTTCATTCACGCAACTTCTAACTGAGTTTTATTAAACGGAGATGTATCATATTTGTATGCCTGAATAATAGCTTAAGCTTCTACAAGAAGACTATATAGAGCAGGCTCAGTCAAAAGC
>JAQIXX010007645.1:0-10549 GCA_034700605.1 Willowsia nigromaculata | reverse complement strand
ACCAACTGGACTGGAACCACCTTCATCAGAACATCTGCAACTGGCATCTGTACTGGCGACACGACTCCAATTCCATGAGCTGCTTGAGCGTTCCCATCACCGTCTTTCGTCTTTGCCAAATTACCACCGTCAGTCACTTTTATATCGTAGTGCAGGAGAGTGTGATGTTTCCTTGTACATCCGTCACGTAGACATGGTTTGGTGTTTGAGCACTTAGCGTTTGAGTGTCCCTTCTGGAGGCATGAGAAACAAACCCTAAGTTTCTTTGCTGTTGACCATTTTTCTTCAGTCTCCATCTTCTTGAACACAGGGCAAGATTCCAACGGATGAGACTTCTTGCAGTTCAATGGACAAGATACATCCGACACCACCATGGCTTGCTCCTTACGATGTTTCTTAGAATGTGCAATGGTATCCTGGGCTACAACTACTGCTGCTGTTGATACTTCTTCCAAGAATTTCGACAATCCCAACAAATCAGCTACCATTCCAGATCTCACAACATGCCGTCCCCACTCCAACTGAAGATACACAGGTAGTTTCTTCTGGAACTCCTCCACAAGTTGGGGATTGCATAGGTACTGGGGCATCCTTAGTGAAACTGCACTAGCACACACATTCTTCACCGCAATTGCAAAATCCATCAACGACTGGAAATCCCCCTCTGATGGTGGTGCAATGTTCCTTGCTTTCTCAACTAACTTCTTTATGATTTGGTCAGGTCGGCCAAATCGCATCTTCAGAACATCCATGATATCCTTGAGGTTGCTTCCGGTTGAGAGCATTGAGACAACAGCGTCCTTTGCTTTTCCTTTCAAGCTCTTTTGCAGCCGGAAAACGTTGTCCTCATCATCGAATCCGCAAAGTTGTGTGGACTTCTCAAATCTCGCGATAAACGTTGGCCACTCCTCAGGATTTCCATGAAACTCCAACAAATCTTTGGCCGCAGTCTGTCGCGCAACGAATTTCTTCATGTCGGTGTTCGGTTGCACTGATGCTTCCACTACCTTCATCGCACCAACAACACAATCCGTCATTCTTTGAAGGTTGTCGTCTTGAGAACTCTTGGAGCGGGAACCACGAAATGCATTTACAGAACTTGAAATGTCAGAAAAATGCACTTGGACTGATGCCTTATCTTCTTCATGTTCATCCTCTTTACCAACGGTTTTCATAGCCTCCAGAGCCCACTTGTCTATGTCTGGTTTTCCAGAAGGGACGCCCTCCACAATGAAACTTCTCTCATGTCGGTCTTCGTCCTCCTGTTCCGCAAACCTTAAACGAGCAAGACGCTTTTGTTGCTCCCGATTCATTTCCTCCATTCGAGCTTCTTCTTCTCTCAGTCTTCGCTTCGCTTCATCTTGCTCTCGTCGAAGTCGCAATTCCTCTTCTTTCAAGCGATATGCTGCTTCAACGTCTTCCTGTTGACGACGAAGCTGATCCCTCCTTCCCTCTGCATCTATCGCTGCTAATTGCACTTCTAACTCTAGTTGTCGTCTTGCTGATGATCGTGATGAACTTGATCTTGATGAGCGGTGGCTTCGGGCTGCTTGTGACCTGTTGTCGACATTATCTTCAAGCTGTATAAGGTTGTCCTGGCGTTCCTCCTGACCTGCTAACGCACTCAATGCACCCGCTGCAGCTGAAGTACCCTCAACCGTCCGTTGCACCATCCCTGGATTTGCTACCACCCCCAATAATCCCTCCAGTTCTCTCCTAGAGTCCGGATTATTCACCGCGTAGAGATCCAGGCCTTGTTCGGCAGCAATTCTCCTTGTCACTGGCATTTTTTCACTTTTCACAAGAAAATGAACTTTTTCCACAGAACTAGTTCCAAAATAGCGAGAAGGACCACTTGTTCGAAGCTCAGTTATGCCAGTGGATGAAAACTATCGTAAAATGACGAAAACGACAAGTTGATTTTAACGTATTTATTGACAGCAAAAACTTATAGCTAATTGACAACTTTTTAGCTACTTTTTACGACGACTAAAGACAACTTTTTCAGAACGATTTTTGACAACTAAAAACTAAAGGCTGCGCTCTCAACCCGACACGCAGCTAAAAAATGCATTTAGAAAATAACAAACAATGAAGTGATAATAAATAAGAAGTAATAATGTTTCCTTGACTACTGTAGTAAATGCACTCCGTTGAGTTGTTCCGTAGCACAAGAAACGGTTTTTGTAGCAGCCAGGAAAATGCCTGGCAGATTTGTGGCATATACAGCTACGCATGAGATCGCTTGTGTAGAGGTGTATTCACAAGCTGGACTTTGTTCTGCTTTGCTGTTGCTTGCTTCGCTTGCGTTGTAAACTATGTTTTTGATGAATGCGCTCCTCAACAGTTACATTCAACTTTACGGACTCATCGTGACCTGCGATAATGAGTACTCTGTTGAATATATGAGAATTGAAGGAATAATTGATTCCAAGGAACATTTTGGAGTATTCTAACTTGAAATATTTTTTGTTGAGAGTATTAGAGACATTTGTGTTTCTAATTCACTTGTACTTTGTAACGGTTTCTTGAAGCTTGTGGATACTTTTGCTTGCAATTCATTAGTGTTTATGGAGTTTATCTTGACAGAAGAAAGCAAAAACTTGTTTTAACTTGTTTTGCTCATTTCGTACCCTTTTATAAAATCATCAATCAAGTATTATAGGCTCAATCCCCTATATTCTTTTACCCCGAATCTGCTCAATTCATCAACCTGGCGTCTCAATCAAATTCATCCTCTAGTCAACCGGGTACACGAAATATGCTATGGAACTGTAGAGAAATGGGCTCGGAGGCGTGCATTGCTGCAGCAGAAACTGCAGGAGATTTCCAGCATTCAGCTATCCGTGTGGACAATGAAGGAAGTAATGTAAGTGACTCACCAGCTTTGTTTGACATAGCGTTAATTCCTTTGCAAAGAATGAAGACATAATGAAGAATATATTAGAGCATATAAACCACATTTTGATGATGACTATGACTAACATATGTTGTGTATTATACCACCAGTAATGTAGGCAATGTATCTCTCTTGAATCTGACCTAAGGTGAACTCTAGTCCTTCACTAAACTTCCTTCAGCCGTAGGGTGTAATTTTAATAGTAGTGGAACACAAGATATATAGTAGTGGAGTAAAAGAGTAAAATCATTCAGCCTTCTGCCATGTATACCTAACATGATCTCATTTCCAACCGTTCTCCCATTTCCATTAAATGCCATCATGTTGAGATTTTCCTCGTTCAGAGGTTGGACAAAGGAAGCAAACACAGACAACTGCCATTTAATTTGAAATGTGGTCATCAGATATTACGTTGGACTGGTCAGTAGCGGATGAATGAGATCATGAGATCATGGTTGTTTGTCATGTGGCGTATGCACACAAAATGTGTAACATATTCCATGCCAAACATCTCGTTCCATTATCCCATCTTGAATTTCATACACGCTAATTATTATTATTCATTTTCATATAATACAAACTGATAAGGACTTTAAACACTCGATTCCTCTCACTTATCAATTTCATACCATTTTTTCACAAATCGGTTGTATTTATTTCATAATCTGACTAAAGAGATTAATTGTGAGTGGTTAGCGATTGATGCTCTTCATAAAGTCAACCTTGTTTCTGTTTAAAGTTGAATGGCCCAATTGATTAATCTCTTATCACCAAGATTCTTCATCATTCATTATAATTTCTATGTTGTCTGAGGTTATTGTTTTTTACGTCTGTGTAACTTCAATGTACACGAGTTACACATATTATGTATTTACAGATAATATCAAGGATGACATACATTCTCTCGTCCTTTATTGCTTGCAGTTATCCATACTAAGCATTTTCAGCGACCGATCATAAAAGAAAGAAATGATTTTTTCCCTTGTAGCACATGCCACCACGGTCTCGGCAAGGCATTAATTTTAAAGTTTCATTACGTAGAAACGTAGTGCATTTGACGCTATCAGCAGGTGTCAAATATTTCTCGATGCAATCGATAATAAAATCCATCAAATGCATCATTTAACAAATAAAACATGTACCAACTTTCTTTTTACTGGGAATTTAATTTCGTGAATGACAATTCAAGACGTACCACGTACTTTACTATTCTTGAGTGAAACAAAGGTTTATGAGTAATTCATGGAACTTTCATGCAGTTGAGGAGAAGAGATACTTTCAAATTATACGAGAAATCATTTTTGCTGGTGAGACTTAAAAATGCAGTTAACACTCACATGATAAGTTACAATTACAGTTCTCTCAAATAAATCGTGAAATGTAGATTTAAATTGCAAAGTTGGGCAAAACTTGTATGTACCTGAGTGTTATATAAAGATGCGAAATAATATTTCACAAACAATGAGAGTATTAACTGATAAAGGACACATTATACTGTAAATTATTGATGAATAGTGTTATTATATTCCACAAAACTATTATATTACATCCCAGTATTATTCATAAGATAGAGAAATATGTGTGCTATGATTGTATTCACGTAGCATTATGATTCAGCAACCTACATTTCAAGCTCGACAGTTAATACATTAGTATCAGAAGCAGAAGCTACCCAAGTAAGTTCTGTGTTAAAGTAGGTCAGGTTTTCGTTGGTTCATTCCTCTCTGACTGCCTATATGCAGCGCTCTTTGTCTAGCCTAGTCTCTCACAATTCTCAACAGAGCATGCTACACATACAGGAACAAATTTCACTGCGAGTTGAGCATTGTAACTTGCAACAAAGTTTTAATACGAAAACTAGGGAAAACGATTGAAGAATGCTGAATGCTGGTGCTTGGGAGTGAATCGAATCTATTATAAGCAAACTACATAAAAATGCATTGCATTTTTCAGATTAAGTACTCGTACAAATAGCGTAGGCAAACCATTGTAATGTGTCCTCCTGTTACAAAATAACAGTAAAACACGTACATCGCACATGAAACCTTTTTTAGATAAATATTTGTCATTCAGATGCTAAAAATTTAAAATTTCTTTGAGATTTTCTTGGTTGTACCTAAACAGAACTCACCAGCTGAAAAGTCTTGATTTCTAGATATTACTCTCACAATTCTATTCTAGATATTGTATGTTTTAGTGCACAACATTTACTATAAGATGTTGTGGTCTGAAACTATTTACTAACATTAAAAATCAAGTTGTCCATTCTATTTAACTAACTGATGTATCCAGCGTATTGTAAGCATAAGCAAGACCAAAAAAGATGCACCTACCTATAAACAGTTGACAATAATGTACGATGTAGCTGTGACATGACGCTTTATGAACTTGCACTAATTTTAAAAAAATGATATTTATGGAACATTCCTTTTAAAAGTTGTATTCATTTGTATTGGTTGTATATAAATGTTATACCTATATCACATAAAAATCGGATCAAAGAATGAGATATGAAAACGAAACTTAAAATAATGCAGCCGATATACAAATATCTAAGTTTTGCGTTCTACTTTGATCAATATTTTGTAGCAATCTACGTTTTTTATTTATTTTTATTTGAAAGTCAATGCTAATAACATCAAAGTTGAAACAACAGATTCATTCAATGTTTTACTTTTAGAATTTCCCTTAGACAAAGTTGGAGCAAATACAAAGTATCTTAGCTTGAAGTGGAAATTATGATGTTCTGATTATCTGTGCTTATCATATAGAGCCTTATATGTTTTACCTAACTGTCCGTACCGTCAGTAGAGCATTAAACTATTACGGTGTGTTACAGACAGAGGCTGAGGCATAAAATTTCTGCTACACACCTACTAAATACATACTACTGTACTACATATATATGGTATGAAATTTCATATTGCACACATATTTAAACAACTCTTTATTAGCAGCAAACACATCAATTCACACAAAACAATTACCTTGATTTCACTACTGTCTTTCATTTATAAACCTATGGATTTTTTTGGTCTTAATGTTTCGGGTTTTTATGCTTAGAGTAGTAGGTGGAATTTTGCCCCATTAGGCAAAAAATTCGTACATTGTACATAATAAAACGTTTGTCTACATTTGTCTCAAGTTACCATCACTTTTTGGGTATTTTCCGTGATTTTATTCGACATGATGATGAATGACGTTGAATGATGGGACGAAGGAAAAGACAAAGTAGGGAGATAATTTTTTAATGCTTTTACTTAGCGTTAATGATATTTTCATAACTTTAAGCAAAATCACGACCTATTTTACTATGTACGGATTTTACGCGGCGAGAAGCGAAGCAGAGACAAGGTCTGTTGCCTCAACAGAAATCGTGCCGTAAAGTAATAAATGTGGAGGTAGGTTATGGTAAAACCATAATCATTTTTCCATATATTTGAAAGGCTGCAAAAGGGAAGGAAAATCTGATTTTTAGTAGTTTTCAGTAAATAGCTTACTGTCGACAGCACGTTTAAAAATGTCTGTGCTTTTTTCTATGGTCCCTGTGTAATGTGCGTAGCGTGCTTCGACTGTAAAAAGAAAGTTAATGAACCTTTTACCTTGAATTACAAAACGTGGCAACAAGAATCCTTCATATTAAGTCGCAACACTTGAGCATCATTTTATTCGGCAAAAATTATAACGTGATTGTGGAAATCCGTTGTCAATTTATTTAAGTAACGCGTTGCTTGAGTGTTGGCATTGATTAAAACAAGGCATAATTCGTGTGTGTACTGAAACAATTCATTTTATTCAAATCTGAAGTTGGTATATTCAGAATTTGTGTATGTTGATAAATCGGCTAATGATGAAAATAATATTGGTCATAAGCGGAAGCGTAGAAGAATACTTACATAAATTTACATTTTAAAAACGTATACGTCTTAGCAATCTTTCCTTCTTGAGTCCTTCACCACGATTGCTTGAGAGATTATGATCTGATGTGTGCGCACAAACTAACAAATGCAAAAATTAAAGTGAAATATTCAACATTTAATACAAACGCCTAATCGTTGACTGAGACATAGAGCATAGATCGAACCACATAGAACCTTCTTATGTTAGCCATTAACTTTTTCCTCACTCATCCTACAATCGAGCGGTGAAGCATTTTTCTTTTATAATTTGTTTTAGAAGCACTGGCGAAATAATACAATAACGTTACACAATAATGGCAAACAAATTAAATTACCTTCTTCCAAGAATGAAGATAGCAGAGTCAAGAGATAAAATAGCTTAAATCCTTGCAATTGTTTTTATTTTAGTGGCAAATATGTATTAACAATTAAACATAAATATTCAAATTCATGGGTGATACTAGTGATACATACTTTGTAATGCACATTTTCACCTCCTAATATTCTCCCTGAATGCTAAATGCTAAACATGCCTGTAACATTCTTTACATCATAATGGGGATGTTTTCCCCTTCGAATTATTGTTTGGTCGGTGGAACAAAAACAAAACTTTAGTGGATTCGTATTGGATATTTTAAAAAGTGTTAATGGGTTTCAGACATTGAAACCGATCCAATTGATTCAACCTCATATATACCCTTATATTCATTCCAATTTCAGCAAATTCCAATACACATGATCCGCATGGTCGATATGTGTATGTAAACTATAAAAGGATTGGAGAAAGTAAGCATCAACCCAACTGGGTAGATTTCAAGAAATGAAAACGAATATACTGGTACGTTTAAGAAAAGCTAGAACCAAAGCAATTTTTTGCTTGCATATAGAGACAGCATATTATTTCAGACATACAGCCTTTGCAACGATTTTGGACTCGGAACAGTTCTTCATTCTCTTGCGACACAGTCCGAGTTTCAATATTTTTCTGGAAGTTGACGGGGTCGTTGGGAACGGGCGTCCTACTTGTCAGTTCGTGAACAAAAGTCTGATTTCATTGGCTTCAGAAAAGTTCGATAATATATGTGCCTAAAACCAAAGTCATTAAAATCATCAATGCTTGCTATCGCTATCGCTTGTCATAATATTTATTTTACCTTCTCAGGGGCAATTAGAAACAACGAATTAATATTGACGATGGTGCTATTGTTTATTGGGATGTTCCATTACAAAGTTTATATGCGTTGAGTGGATGTAATAAAACAGGTGTCTATTTCTTATTGTTTCTACAATCTACATAAAAGCATCTGCTTTTGCTCTCTGGAAAGTCTACGTTAAAGTTTTAGCCTGTGGTTAAAATCTAGATTTTGATTATTTTATATGCTAAAAACGTACTCCAAATCACAACCCAATTCAGAGCCATACTTTTCTTAGTATATTATGATATGTTCAGGTTTGGATATTTTGAAATTGAAGAATTCGAAGATCATTCTCCATGTATTATTGTCGAATTACCAGACTAGCTGTACTAGTCCATGATAACTTTAACTAGACCAGTTTCCTTTCTCGTGACTGAAAAGCCTTTGGTCTTAAAAGTTGACTAATAAAAACCTATTTGCTGATTAACATATAGCTAGCAAAATTTTAAGCTACCTCATCAATATCCACAGCTTAAAGGTGGTATAATGTGTATACGCATCCATGATAGAGAATTTTATGAGATTCAAGATTCAAAACGTTGTTGTCAACTGTAGTGTAATCCTTATATAATTTATACAAAAAATGTTTAAAAGTAGTCGTACATTTTACAATGTACTACAAAATGCTTCCTTAAAAAAGTGTAAAGTAAATACGTAAAAAACACTGCTAACCAATAATAATATTAGTTTATCTATTTGCGGGTTTGTTTAAAATAGCATCAAGCATGCTATAAAGTTTGATATTAATTGAAAACATGCATAAGCTATAGGTAAATTATAGTTATTATAGTATCACTTTAATTAATAGGATGTGTCAGGATAACGCAAAAAACATATTATGCATTACATATATATGTATATACATGTAAGTAATAAAGAAAATATTTGAGCAGTTTGAACGCATACTATTAACAGAGATGCTTAAAGGTTGTAACGAAAATCTAGTTCACAGAGGGAAAGGTCTTTGACTCTTTAGAGAAATCAGAACGTTGTGATATAATGATGTGTTGTGATGTGGCAGTTTGGTTGGCCATCTTCTATATAGAATTTAATATCTCAACTGTAATATACACAATAAATGCAGGAATCTTACATACATTTGATATATGATGGAGATTATAATATGATACATTATATATAAATGTGCATATATCCCGAACGCACGTACGCACCAAGACCAACCAGTTTTAGCTGAGATGTGCTTCTTCTATTCCAGCTGAATTTCAGCAACAGCAACACACATAAACTAGATAAAACAATATCAAGAAACTTTTTCACAACATAGCATGCCTACACTGTTGAGTATACAATGTGGCTTACGCACTTTACGCACTTACTTTCATCTACACGTTTAGTTTGTTTTGACGCTGTTGTTGTTTTATAAGGAATAAAAGAATGTGTGAGCGAGCACAGCAGTAATGAGGAATATATCGCAAGCAACCAGCAGCGTAAAAGAAAGGACCATTAATTCGATAAGTATACATGGTTCAGTGCACTGGCACTCTGCCTATCATTCTATAAATCGTATAGTTGCAAGTTTACAATATAATTTGCTGATTACTGAATCATTCATAGGACTAACGACTAACCATTGCCTTGCCATTATTATAGAGGTTGGGGATGTGCGTAAATGGAATTCTGAGGAGAAGAGTGGGGCAAGTACCTTTTCTGGCACGATAAGAGCAACGCACGACAACAACGGCACACACTTCTGTCTCATTTATTAACTATCGGATACGTTGAAAACGTATATAAGATAGTTAATGCGATCACCTGCCCGTCTGTGTGTCTGGACGTCCGCACGATAACTCAAAAACTACTTCACCGATTAACACCAAATTTGGTATGCAGGCATAATAGGTCCTAAGGTATCTTGGGATTGATTTTCAGCCAAATCGGTCAACCCCTTCCCCCTGGGGTCAGGGGTCATCAACTTTTTCAAATGAAAACATATAGCATGTGATACGTCATTCGAACGGTCTTGACGAGTAAATCATTTTACCATAATCAGTTTTGGCGTACGACGCTCCCTCTGGCGGCAATCGCATTTTTCTTCCCTTATCGTAGCAAACACAAGTTATCGTCATTGAATAAAATCAATTTAATCATGAATCGTATTTCATGATCATTGAGGTGGTCTGAGATTGATTTTCAGCTAAATAGGTAACCCCTCCCCCGGGGGGCAAGGGTCGTCAACTTTTCCGAATGACAACATATGGCATGTGATACATCATTCGAACGGTCTTGATGAGCAAATCATTTCCCATAATCAGTTTTTGCGTACGACGCTCCCTATGGTCGGAAATCGCATTTCTTCTTCGTTTTCTTCGCAAACACCACTTTATTGTCGTCGAACAAAATCAATATCATGATTAGTTCGTCGGCTTATCGTTTTCAATAGTATCCGATAGTTGCTTCCATGGGTCGGTTACCCTTCTAGTTTCTAATTGGATGCAATGATGATGCATGATTGAAACAAAGATTATATGAATTATGGCTTATAAATGATGGGTTAATCAACAGATATCCCTGCTGACATTGATTACGTTCTGAAT
>JAQIXX010007644.1:0-10549 GCA_034700605.1 Willowsia nigromaculata | reverse complement strand
TCATTTTTTCACACTTCAGAAAATGTGTTGCTAGAGTGGCAACGAGTGTTATCCAAGCAAGTTTATTTAAAAGAAAACACATGTCTTACCCGTACTTTGAAAAGCTTTCCAAAAACGTATTTACCTGCGGGTGAAGCTGGTATTATTGATAGTGATATGAAAATCAATTATTTAGACAAGTCATCCTCCTACACGATTGATACAATTTTGGCAAGGACAAATGCCTTCGAAAGTTAGGTAATGGAAACTGAGAGAAATATGCTGCTATCATTTTGTCTTGGAAAGTTGGCAAATCATATCATATCAAATTGCATATCAAAATTATCGTTTATTGTACAATTATTTTAACTGTCACGTAATTATCATTACCGTTGTGAAGTGTTTGTTTTGAGACATAACGCTATTAATTATCATTTTACTTGAATTACACTTTAGTCAGCCTGAAATGAAAATGTTTATGTTATGAATATATACTACAGATATTCGAAACTTTACTTTAAAAAGATAAGCCTGCAACAGAATATCTTACATAATTTACAGAAACAAAATATTGTGTGTTTACTTAATTTCAGTATAGTACACGTCAGCAACAAACCATTTTGTAAAAATAATTGCAAATGGCAATACACAGTGAAAATTATCAACCAATTAATTATACATATAATATTTGCACTAATCATATCCAATGCTTATTTGTATATTCATTGTAAGTCGTTTTTACTTCTGCATATCTGCGAAATTAAAAGCTAATAATTAGAGACAAAATTTACAAGGAGGTACTATAAAAGTTTCAAGTCAAATATCAATTAAAAATCAAATATTAGGATTGACATAATTTCAAATTGCTCAGTAACAAGTTTCTTATGAAAACACAAATAGTAAGCAGCTCCAGTACAAGAAACATCACCCACAAACTTACCAAATCTCGATTTTGTACCTTATCTTCGATAAAGTCAACAGAAGTGTTGTGCGGGTTCTTAAAAGAGCACTCACGCGTGTAATGTTGCAAAAACCCTAAGGCGCTCCACTGTTTGAGAGATTTTAGAAGTAAATTCGTTTTAGTTTTGCTTAAAGGAGGATAATCTTCAACGATTCTTCGTTTTATATTCATATTTTTGAAATATGATGATTGTAATAAGTAAACACCCGATTCAAAAATGAAACTTAAAAACTTCTCAAAGTCATAAAGAAACGTTTTTCTACCCAGACAAATCCATGATAATAATTTAGCTTCAAAATTTTGGTCGTGGTTTTCGAAAGTGTGATATGTGCCCATTAAATTAATGCTCATCTTTAATAGTGAAGCGTGGGAGTAATGCATATGGTAAGTAGGATACACTAGCGCAAATTTTTCAAAGAAACAAGGAAGTCCATTTTCCCAAACTCTAAATTTTTGGCCTTCTTCCATAATGTACTCTGAAAACTCAAAGTCCGACTCCATACAATCTCTGTATGCTGATTCTTCTTCCAACATTTGCAAAGTGGCATGCCACCATTTATCTAGAGAAACACTTACAAGTCTATCGGAACCTGTTTCAGAGAATGATGATTTGCCAAAGCCGTATAATTACCACAGCATATCATCTACAAACTCCCAATGAACATGCAATTTAATATCAGTAGAATGGAACAGGTCATGTAACGATTTAGGGACGTACGCAGGACCTGCTTCTTTAGTCATGTATGTGAACATTGTAGACGTATACGCTGTCCGAATTATTATCACCACTAGTAACCAAATTGCAACAAGGTACCAGTTCTTCCAGTTTAAACGCTTTCTGTTATCACTATCTTGTTCCAAGAGTGTTCCAAACAACCAGAAGTATGGGTTGATTGAATGTTCCCAGTCAACACCAACATTGCCTCGACGTTTGCTGAAAGTGGTCCGAAGGTAGACAACGTGTTCGGAGAACTGTAACGTTACTACCACGATGTGACAACTTTCTATTTGCACGTTTCTTTTTCTGATAACTTACACTTTGTTAGCACGTTGATACCACATTCATTTTCGACTTACCATCTTCTTCATTTTCATTTGCATCATTTTACATGTTCCGAAGATCATCTGGAATCAAATCATAAGAAACTCAGATACACACTCCTTCAATCGCGTTCAATCTTCCCGTTGTATAAAGCATTGACGAGAAATGCTAATGAGCAAGAGATAAAATTTAGCATTGCCAATATTCATGTTTGCAATTTTAATGTGTTCGTTATTCTGGGCATTATGCAAATAACTTAATTAAGGCGTGAATACCGTATTATCTTAATTTTAAGCATTTAATTAAAGCAATTAAAATTAACATTTATTAGACGTGTGTGTCAAGTTTAACTTAGAATATTTAATTTGAAGGTTTATTCGCCGGTTTTACGCTCATAAATATCAAAAAATATTAACATGAATAGGTACTCAGCCAGAACCAAACGAAGGAGAGTTAAAAAAAGTGTAGACGAATGTAACCTGATATTTCAGAATACAAAGGTAGAAAGTATTTTACAAGTCCCTCAATGTACAGTGTCGTTATCTCACTTGACAGTTGATAATTCTAGTGATAGTGAAGAAGGTATTAGTCAGTTACATCAGGTTCCACGATCGTCAACTAATTTACCGAACACATTCGTCTCAGAGTCAGAACCTAGTGATTCTGACTTGGAAGCAGATGAAGAAGATCAAACCTTTCAGAATGTTCTCGCGAACTGGAGCATTTCCAACAACATAACGCATACCGCTTTAACCCAGCTGCTGAAAATTTTAAAAACTCATGGATCCTTCAACGCACTCCCAAAAGATGCTCGAACATTGCTCCAAACGCCCCGGTCAACCGAAATATCAGAAATCAGCGACGGAGAATATGTGCATTTTGGACTTGAAAATGCAATTACAACAGCAACTGGAGGTTTAAAAAAATTTCCAGACTGCATTAAGCTTTACTTCAACATTGACGGGCTTCCTATTTACAAAAGTTCATCAAAACAGCTTTGGCCAATTTTATGCAGCATAGTGGACCCTCCGTCTAAACCATCCATTGTTGGTGTATTTTGTGGCGACAAAAAGTCTTCATCGGCTCAACAATACCTTTCAGTTTTTGTACAGGAGGCATTACAACTGTATAACACGGGATTAGTGATAGGGAAACAAAAATACACAATTCAGGTGTATGGTTTTATTTGTGACGCTCCTGCAAGGGCGTATGTTCTAGGAATAAAGAACCACACCGGGTACTATGCATGTGGAAAGTGTAACATTAGAGGAAAATATGTTGCAGGGCGGGTCATTTTTAGTGAAATCGACAACAGTGAACTTCGAAGCGATCAGTCTTTTCGGGAACGATTTAATGAAGAGCACCATCGAGAAACATCTGAGTTGGAGAAACTGCCCATATATATGGTACAATGCTTCCCATTTGAATACATGCATCTTGTATGTTTGGGGGTAACACGAAAATTATTGCAGCAGTGGTGTCGCGGTAAACGAGACCACTATCGTCTCACACCATCAAAAATATCAGCTATTTCAGCCCGCCTTCTTGACTACCGACCATTTGTTCCATCAGATTTCAACCGCAAGCCACGATCGCTCAATGAGCTGGACAGGTGGAAAGCTACAGAGTTCAGGCAGTTCATTTTGTACTTTGGTATTATCGCTCTAGAGTCGATTTTAGATCCAGAATGTTACAAGCACTTCTTATGTTTTCATGTAGCAATTGTAATTTTTGCAAGCCCGAAGCTGTCAGTTAGTCTTTTTGATTATGGCTCAACCCTACTGAAATATTTTGTTTCTTGTTTTGCATCATTGTATTGGCCTTTTACATTTACCAGAGGACGTTAAAGTACATGGGCATTTAGATAAATTTGGCGGTTTCAAGTTTGAGAACAAGCTGCAGTTCCTCAAACAGCGGATAAGAGGAAAAACGCAACCTCTACAGCAAGTGCACAGACGAATGAAAGAGCTTCAAAGAAGTGAACAATGTTTACCATCTCAATTATATACTCAAACAATTGAAAGTGCAGTTCCTATTAATGAAATTCATTTTCCATTCATTACCCCGCCTTTCTACGGAAAACGGGTCGTTGTGAATTCAGTTGTTGATGTGAATCAGATAGTGTTGTTCAGTTAAAGAACGGTGCATTGGTTAAAGTATTAGAATTTTGCTCGGTGAATGGTGTAAGTAATAAAATACTTCAACGTCATTTCTAACTGTCCAATCATTGTATACTTATCCTTGTGACTCAAAAATTCTCGACATTTTCAAAGTGGAAAGGTTCAACACTGGTGCTATTTCTGTTATTGACGAAAGTGAGATCAGTCATAAGTGTTTTATTATTCCCAGTCAAGACGACTGGATCGCAGTGTTTCCTCTAATCCATTCACCTGCTCAATAAAATAAAATGTTTGCAATAGTAGAATTCACGCTTAAAAAAGATGTAGCTGTCGTTCCTACAAATTGGATTATCAACGATAACCTATGTCTTTGGCCACCAGTTCAAGGAAGTGAATCCATTTTAAATTTAACGAAGAAGTCCCATCCTCCCGACGCCAATTGGGAGATGTATCAGATGAGGATTCTCAAAAAATATAGTGAGTAAAAATAACAACCGCTAGCCATTAGAAAATTGGGCTTGATAAATCTATTCTTGAACACTACTACTAGCTACTTGAATTATGCTCGAACATAACATTTTGTTTTTTCTTTTTAAAATTTTAGGAACCTATAAGGAAGCCAAGGCCAGGTTGCAAGTAGCACTGAACACCTCGGACCTAAGTGAGTGTGACAGTCTGGTCATCCGTCGTCGTTCTACGGAAACCCAAGATCAAGCTGACGACGACTCGGAATCTGGTGATTGCTCGATCATCTCAACACCCAAGCGCTAGAAGAAGTGCACAAAACGCCCATCCAAACGTAGTTTGCCTCCTGCTCCTACGTATACAATTTCTAATTCAAACAAGAATGATCATCGCAGTGATGGGCCCTCCGGTCTTCCCTCCCTCCCATCATCACCGTCCAAGGTCAGACTTGTGTTGAATTCAGATTTGCTGGCCTCTGAAGAAGAGAGGTCGGGAAATTGCAGCGAAAGGGCTGCTCCAATTGGCATCAACTCAGTGGTGCATCCGGACCACCAGCCATCAGAGATGTTGTATGGAGTATCCCCAGCTGTCTCCTCTCCGCCTGTAGTCACTCCACCTGTCTCTCGAGCGTTGGCTATTCCAATAGGCAACAGCAGCGGAACCGGTATTACATGCAATTAAAAGTCGTCATTAAATATTTACCAGTGCCTGTAATGGTGACTTCATTGTTGTCGTTTTTGATATTTAGAATTTCAACAGTACGTTATACGAACGCTTCAAGCCATGAAGACAACTCTAAATCAGCTATCGCAGGCTGTTACGACATTAATTGTGCAGTCAGCGAAGAAGAACGAAGTCAACAGTGAACCGAGTAACCAGTTTGATCTTCCTGTTTCTTCCATTTCTGAATTCAATTTACTTTGTGAGCGACCTCAGTAAAATTTGACTGAAGCTAACTCAATGGTAATTATTAATTTATGTAATTTTTGCGTACTTGCAAGACATGATTTTGAGAACCGTACACTATTTGTTAATTTGGATTTCACATATTGCAGAAACGTTTTTTGGCTGGAGTTGGAGGAGCTGACTACAAAGAAGCTACGAGACGGACCTTACGACGTGTAATGACCAATGAGGTAGCCCGAGAATTCAGCATGTATGGTCGGAAGAAAAAGAGAAACTTTTTCATCACATCTTTGAGGGAGATTTTAATTGGTCAGTTACTTCATGTCTGGAAATATCTTTTAGTAAATCGGTGATTAGTACAAGGTATTTATGTTATATTTTTATTTTGATTTCCTAGCTGCCGTGAGACAGTCGTGGGACCTTAAGCCAACTGAGTCGGAAGTGGAAACTGTAGTAGCTGAATGGTTGAAGCATGCTCCTAAACGCCTAGCAACTGCCCATGCCAATGCTGGATCAAACTAATAGAAATAGGTTACTAGACTTCTATGATATTGTTTAGGTTTTGAAGCATTTTTATAAATATTACTGTTGTTTTTTGTTCCTGAATGATAATTAATAAAAAATATTAAATGCTATTCAATATTGCTTTTTAATTAATGAATCATAACATGAACCATTAGACGTAGTAAAATCGTGCATAAAGCACATTGCATCAACGTAGAATGTAAACGATGATAACACGTTAGTGATCAACGTTAGTACCATGTTGAATTTGCGGCCAAAGTTGCGTCTAGAAACGTCGAAGTGACGTGGTAGAAACTTCAGCGTACGTTGACTCAACGTCTTCACGTGTCATGGCAAACGTTGAGGCAATGTTTCTTCAACGTAATTTGGTTGACTGGGTTGGGTCAGGTTTAAGACCAGACCCAAATATAGTAGGCTTGTTGTAACAGCCAACCATCCATTCCTGTTAAATGGAGACAAGATGGAAACGTAAGTTATAAACGAAGTGTTACGATTTCTCCGCATAAGATAAAATATGTAGCGAAACCCAACATATTCAGATGCAAAAGAAAACATGTAAGGACGCAACTCGAATTCAGTTGAAGTCCGGAGTGCAGAATGGGAAAAACTTGTAAAATTATGCTGCCGAAAGAAAATTTCCACAATGCATGCCTCGAAACTATAGTATTTATCGCGTTTAGCGGTGGACGGATTATTATACGGGCACATAAAATGCTTTTGGGTAATATCTCGAGAAGTTTTTGTGTAGTCAAGCAGATGCAAAAGATCGACAAGTGGTAATGTCATTTGATTAAGTTTCACTTCCTTCCAATGAATTAGTTCATTGTACTTTCTATCTAAGTAAAAGCATTTCAGACACATGCCCACAACGTGAAATATTTCACTGCTCAATAAAAATATTCTGGCGATTCTGTCGTGTTCCGTCTTCTCATGGTAGTAAAGTCCAAAGAAATCGTTTATTTGAGAACATTTCATGGAATTTGAGACTGGTATCAAGACAAAATTTGGAACGTAAATCCACCGGCACTCTATCCCTCTCCCAAAATACATTTCACATTGATACCTCTCGGCTTGGTAAAACTCCATGTTGGAATGCTTTATTTGCGGCAGGTCCAAAACGCAACGGTCGATGTTTTTGACTGGAGAGAACACCAAAAGATAAATTGGCGTAATGTCCATGTAATCACTTGCATTCCAATATATGCTCTGATTCTGCAGGTAATGAGTATTTGTGGCGACGTCAGCTTCAGAAAGCGTATGAATGCTGACACATGGTGTACGACGGGTTTGCTGATGGCAAAGATGCAAAACACTTTGGAACAAATCTAGCCACGAGCTCTCGCTTCTTGAGAAATGAACAGTGCAATCCAGAAATTGATTTATTAACGGCCAGTATCTCTTGAATTTTGAAATGTCACGAGTCCTTAGAATGGTTTTTTCAATTAATGTAATACGTGCACTAACCATTGACGTACTAAGAACAATACTCAATATCAGTAAGACCTTCATGATTTAATAGTCTGTGTTCAGATTTAAAGATTTAAAGTTTACTTCATACACTAAAATTTGGTGATTATGATTATTTCGTTTTTATACTAAAATTAGCTTCAAAATCTTTAGACATATTTGCTATTTTGTTTAGAACTATGCCTAGTTAACTAAATTTGCATGTGGTTATTGGACTTTTGCTTTTTAGGCATACCTGCTGTTTCGATTGCATATTTGTTCGATTATGATGTTACTAATAAGAAGGAAAGGAAGGTTTTTCACAGTAAATGACGCAAACATTCGTACGTGTTTCACAAAGTAAATGAAAACATGACATCCTTCAATCCATATGTGTTATTCAAGTAATGATGCTTTCTGATAGATAACCTTACCTAGGTAATCAAGGTTCAAACATGTAAATACATGGAAATACATGGAAAAAATCATGTTTTTACGTGATAATATTCACTTGCAGTTTTTACATGTCAAAAATAAATTCATGTAAAAAACAGAAAAATAGCTCAAAATACTGTAATTTCACATTCTAAATACTTCTAAAGTCTTTAGAATAACGTAAATAATCTACAGTAATAATTTGGAACTATTTCCGCAAAGTTTTAACGGTTTTTCCAAAATGTAAACAAAGCCATATGATTTCCAGCCGAATGTTAAAAAAGAATTAATACATATTTTCATTTTTACATGATTTTTTCCATATTTCCATGTAGAAATGGAAAACCTATTTATTTCCATGTAAAAAGGGTACCTTGTTGTTAATCAATAGAAAATTTTGTAAAAACACTCCACTACAATGGTAAATTGCGGAATAGTTTTGGGATATTAACTGCTCATTGAAACAAAAGTATCATTCGGCTTATGTACAAACGCTTCATGAGCAAGGAGAAAGATTTCATTACGAAAATGTGGAGAGCTGCAAATAAAGTTTCTGGCTATGTTTCTGTTCTTTACCAGCCCAAACAAGTGTCTCTAGTTGGTAAATAAAGCTGCTTTGAAGGATCAGCCTTTTTAATAGATACTTCACTGAAGACTGTTTCAATTTGTTCTAATTAAAGAAAACATATTTAAGATGAAATTAAAACAACATTTAGGTATAATAAAGTTGTTTAAGTGTTTTAACAACAGATAAATTGCTTTTAATGTTATTTGGCATACTATCCTAGAAATACTTGACATACTTTACACAACTATGCAAAACATAAATTTTACTCAACATTCATATTTATGGATCTTGAATCTGAAACTTTTCCAAACCGATACTGAAAATATGTGGGGTAAGGTCTGACAATTACTGCTTGTAGTACTTGTTCATGTTTATTTTAGAGCTTTTATCCGACCGTGTACATTTTATCATGTGATAAAGCAATTAAGAAGAATAATGTAATATCAGTTTTATTTACATTGACAAAGCACTTAAATTTTAATTGGTTCTAGGCCAATGGTAAAGGAGCACCGTTAAAGTACATTATAGTCGCTGTCACTTAATGCTAGCAAAAGTAAATAAACAACTCATTGGGTGTGATCAATACAAAAACTAGAATATTCCCTATAAAACAATATCTAGTCTAAGCAGATTAATATAAGCATAATTAAGTAAAGGATCCCGTAAAATGAACTGAATGAATATTAAAGTTTTCTTGTGAAAATTTTACAATTTTGTAGCCATTGTGAGCTTGGATTGGGAGAAATGGACTGGATTAGCAAATTGACAATGACAAATACTACTAAATAATAACACTGTATTTCAAAGTCCTGATCACATAAATGGACGCATGTTTCTAACAAAGTAAACTATTTCACTGACACGCTCAACCAAGGAAATGAGCACTCAAAATATTATCTTAGGTCTTTTCTGATTACTTATCGAAAAAAAATTGCTGTGAAAATGATAATTGCTATAGTAATTAAAGGTTAACATTTAAGCTGTAGCACGCCGTGCGCTCACGTATTGCCTGAGCGTTTTGTATTTTTCACGACGCCTTCTCTCTTCGACAACGAAAACATCAAAAATACAATAAAGTTACTTTCCATAACCAAATCAGACGTTGCTTGTGACTGTTGACACAATCATTCCTGTCAGGCCTGGAGTCTGGCTTCACAGCTGCTTTGCTTGTGGAGTCAGGTAGCCCTGTTGTTCTGGTGTTTTTGTTGTCGCAGAGAGAGAAGGCGTCGTAAAAAACACAAAACGTGAGCAATACGTGAGCGCGCGGCACGCTACAGCTTAAATGTTAACCGTTAATTACTATAGCAATTATCATTTTCCCAGCAAATTTTTTTTCGATAAGTAATAAGAAAGGACCAAAGATAATATTTTGAGTGTCGATTTCCATGGGTGAGCGTATCAGTGAAATAGTATACCTTTGTAAAAGCTGTGCGGTTCGTGTTTCTTTTTTCATGCAGTTACGTGAATACATCTTGATATTTTAATATTTTTTGTTTTTAAAAACCTGTTTTCAAAATAGTAAATAGAAATTCCTTTCAGCATTTGTATTGTTTGCTGCATTTTCCGTGCTAACCTTTGTAACTTTCTAGTAACTCTGAATCTGACCGAAAATTTTTTTTTGCTTAGACACAAACCCCAAGGTGACACATCTGAACACACTAGCGTGAACTTAAGAATCTTTAAGAACTAAATTAAACCATTTATTATTACTACAACAATAAATTAGAGCCTTCATTTCTATTATGGGTTTACTACCTGTTCATAACGTAGCATATAGACATGTCATGTAAATTGTGTATGTATTATGAATTTTGGGAACGTTGGTTTAATCCCACTTCTCATCTCCTCCGCACACCCCACAACCTGCAACCAGAAGCGGTCCCCAGCCAAACAACACAGTACTTCTTCACAAGCTACAGAAATCCAGCAACATTTGGATCTCTCTCGTTCCTTCAGATTATCTCTTATAAACGGACCACGCAGAGCAATAACATGAGAAGTTGGATTGGAACAGCCAATCAGCAAGGGCAACGAGGACGCTTCCAGAAGCTACCAGAAGTTAGGTGTAAGGTGTGTGTAAATTGTGAAAGAGGAAAGGTGGA
>JAQIXX010007643.1:0-10550 GCA_034700605.1 Willowsia nigromaculata | reverse complement strand
TACGCTTTTTCATTTGTCTGATGTATTTCCCTTAGCCATTTTCAAGTGTCTGAAAATGATTCTTACGAGACGATATGCGGTTTATTAACTGCCATTGCTGTACCTCCAGTAGGTGTGTATTTTGATTTTGACCCAATATACCAGTTGTTTCCGTACCAGGGCAAAACCAATTATGTAAAGGAAATCTTGATCGGAGTCAGATTGATCGTAACTCAGGTTTGCTGCTTGGAAATATGTCGTGTCCTATCAGTCACAGTTGTCTTGACAATCACTGTACTTAATTCATTCTATAAATTTCTTCACAAAATTGGAGGCATGAAATCAGTAGCTTTTGATTTGTTTTGGTATCAAAAGCTTCGTATTTTACTCCAAATTGGGGAAAAACCACTAAGATACTTGGCAGCACTTCTTATGTTTGTTGGTCTTGTGGGAAGCATTCTTTGTAACATAGCTTTTGTATATGTTTCTCCACTACTTAACTTCCATGTTAAAGTTTTTAATGTAATATATGCATGTGTAATCTACATTACTATATACGAATGTGTTCCAATGGCTACGGAATGTCATGAATATGGTAAACAACTTTTATTGCACATTTGGGGCTCCAAAACAATGAGCGAGCTAAATTCTGATAAGCGGAGTGGACCATGGATAGTTGAAAACCTAAGAATTTGGCGAAGATTACTGAAGTCACAGAGACCTATTTCGTTTTACTATGGAATAGCGATTTTTGAGACGGAAACGAAAGTTAATTATTTTGAGACTATTCTCGATTATTCTATAAACATTATCCTGATGTTAGGTAATTAGTCGTCTTGATATTAGGGTTAACTGATTTACTCGTTAATATTTTGTTCATGCTGTATTTTGCACAAGTTTTGATTGGAGTAAAGAATCTCTGGACAATAAATTGGACAGCTTGACAGTTTTGGATCCCTAAATCTTCATGTAGCCAAGAATAAGGATGCAGTGTGAAATCAGAAGAGACGATAGAGGTTTATGGAATGGTAATGGAATTAAATACGAATTTTCGATTGCTGATCTTGATGATGCTAACTTTTACAAATTTTTTCTTCATATAGACTACCGCTTATGTGTTTCTGAGAATACTGGGAATAGGGGTTTTGTTATTAGAAATGAGTAATGAGTTACAATTTCAATTAAGTATCAAAATTTTGGATTTTGAGTGATATTATAATATCACGTTATAGATTTGTACTTGTGTTTTCCGAACATTAGGTCGCCCTTGCAGACGAAAGGTAATTTGTTCAACGTCACATTGTTAAGAAATTAATTTGAGTGCCAGCAACCTTTTAAGTTATGTAAAACAACCCCTAAAGGTGCCACACCAATGACCATGATAAAAAAATCATTTATTTAGGATTCATGAATATATCATGAAACAGGCATTTCCAGCAGTAGGCTTGATTGTAAATTTGCAGAATTGTTCATTATAACAAGCACATAGTGGTGAAAACATTAACCGCTGCTCCTCATAACCCTGCGACATATTGAAAGTATGATTTAATTCGTATGTTTTGTGTTCCTTACCTCTTTCGAAAAAATACTCATAGTACGCTGAAATCATTTTTCGATCATTTTGCTTTCAACAAAATTGCTTCCAAGCTGTATGATTTTGCACGCACGCGCTGAAATCCGTTTCGGATTTTACAATATGGAGAGAGACTTAAAAATGCGGGCGTGGACAATACAGATGTGCATCTGAATTGTCTTGTTGTGATTTTTTACACAAGGTTGTAAAGCTGTTTCCATTAAAACGTAATGTCCACACGTACAATAAATCAACGTCATCGAATGAATAAAACTGTATTACAAATTTTATTCAATCCAGAAACACCCAGTAAAATTCTCTTTTGTATCCAAATTTATTCTGTTGAAATAGACGGACTTTTTCATTGCCGTCATACGTCAATAATAATTTATGATTAAACCCAATTGTTTTTTGACAAGTCAAAATTGATGCTGTCACTTTCTTATCAGTAATACGGCTTAATATAATGGAAGTATGAAGCTAACCAGTCACCACGTAATATTGGATCATTTTTTAAATAAAACTGAATATTTTAAAAATTTTAGATGAAAGTGAAGATCATAGATAACGCCTTTTATAAAATATTCGTTATCATATCCCATAAAATGAGAATTTCGTATGCGTTGTTGATCTCCGTTTCTCATTTTTATTCTGAAGGCTTGACGAAGAGATAAAATTATACGAGAGTGCACAATGGTCGAGTCTGTATAAAAAGTTGGAGTTATCTCCCACATTTCACACATTGGTCATCCTCGTCTTCTAACTCACATTCCAATGAGGTCACAGATGTAGAATAAGCTTACTTTTATAAATTTTGAAAAGCGGATCAGAAATTTTTCTAACCAAAGTTTTGACGTTTAAAAATGAACAAGATCATTCTTCTCGTCCTAGTAGTTGCAAACACTTTTGCAATTTCTCACGGCTATCCATCACCTAAAGATTTGAAAGAAAATGAAGAGCAACAACTTTCTTTCGTAACTGAAGAACCTCAAGAGAATGAAGAGCAACAACTTTCCTTCGTAACTGAAGAACCTCAAGAGAATGAAGAGCAACAACTTTCTTTCGTAACTGAAGAACCTCAAGAAAATGAAGAGCAACAACTTTCTTTTGTTACCGGAGAGCCCTCAAAAACTGAAGATAATGTTGAATCCTTAACTGATGATGATGGTAATGGACAGAATAAAACTGGCGTTCAAAAAAGAATACATTTCACATACAATGGTACCTTGTTCATTAAATTAAACCATTATTTTTTAATAAAATATCATGATGATTATGTAAAGCAATTCTTTTTTCGATTTTTCCCAGCATTCAGTTACGTTCCCAACAATTGTGTGCAGTTTAGCATATTTCGTTCCCGCCCTGGTAAGTTGTTTTTAATTTAAACGTTCATTTTGGGTATGACTATACATATTTTATACACATTATCTTCTAGTTCTAAAAATTTAATTTGATGATCACTTTAGAACGTCCTTGTGATGTGAGATATGACCGATTTTACCGATAAATTGGCTTTTGCGACGCTGTAAACATTTCTGGAAACAAAAATTAAGTGAAATTCCAAAAATATGTGATGAGAACACTCTTTCACATTTTTCATAAATTGATTACTGCATATTTGTAATTTCAAATTGTTACTCTAGAATATACTTTTTTGTTCAAACATTTGATAAATCAAAATTTTAAAAGTGTGAAATTAATAACAAACTGCACATTCATTTTAACAAACTAAATGCCACTCAACCTATATACGATTGTTTATCTTTTGCGACATTTTCTTAGATGATATTTTGACACTTGAATCATGAATAAACAAAGGAAATTTATGTCACACTTATATTTAAAATCCAAAACGAGATTGAGTCTTTTTCTCATTTTTTTACATTGAATCCATACATACCATCCGGCTTACAATCACATAGGGTTCATAAAAGAATATCTTCACGTTCATTCACGCTTTGATTTTGCAATATCACATCATGATGCTACAGCTACACATTTATAAAAACAAAAGACATGCAACCATTGATGTAAACTCGACAAAAAGTATTCAATGCAAATGAATGCTTGATGAATCTAGTCTAAAATGTCAATCAGAATGTGTACAACTTTGGTAAAACGTGCACAATAAATATGTATAAATTCCTGAGAAAATACTTTTATCTTATAAGCACCTATTTCACCAAAACATAGGCGGGTCAAGTTCATGCAAGTTTAGTGAACGTTTGAAAGTTGATGATATGATAACAAATGACCAAAATTCCATTTTCTCTAGAACAATTTCTGGGAAAAATAAGTAATCAGGCTTTAAAAATGGGTTTTAGAGAAAATCAGGATGATATTATGTAACTGATCCCAACGTATATTGTAATGGAAACCACAAATGTGCAGCATATGAGCATTCATTTTGGGTTCTGCAAGTCATTCATACCCTTGGGCACTATGCGCCGGTATATCTAATGTTCCCGGTGATGATCAGGCAAATATTTTTACCATGAGTCATAATTTTGTAATCGGTAGCTCTAACAAAGTAAGTATTGTCCATAATCCATTACTTTTTTGAGCCGCCTTCTATTTCATATTTTCGAAACAATACAACTCTTTTGCGTGCTTACAAGTTGTGTTAGTATCCATGTATCTAGATATTTAAAAGATGTTGAAAGAAACCGAAAATTTTCAGATGATACAAGTCGAAGAACCCTATAGAAATTCGTATAAAAGATTAGAGGTTTTATTTACTTCATCACACTCTAATTCTATAGACATTTCTTGTCCCATCCAGAAGAAATCTTGGAAAACATTGAAGTTTACGCCAAGTCCTTAAGTTTAAAAATGAACAAGCTAACTGTTCTCGTGTTTGTCTTTGCAAGCACCATCGCAGTTTCTTACACTTATCCATTACCAGGAGATAATAAAGAAGATGACGCAAATAAACTTGTTTTTGTTTTTGGAGGGCCTGCAGATCTTTTGGACAGTTTTGGATCCTTCACTCATCATGCAGCCAATTATAAGGGTGTAGTGTCCAGACAGAAGAGGCAATTTAGATTTATAGGTATGGAATTTCATATAAATTCAAATGTGTTGATGTTTTTGCAAATTTTTACCAAATGTTTCGTCATGTAGGTTACCGCCAACGTGATTGTGGGAATGGGGGTTTTACGATTAGGATTGGCAAACGTGAGTTGAAATTTCATTTTAGCATCTTTTTTTGGATTTTTACTGATTTTATAATATTATGTTATGAACTTTTACGCATGTTTTATTGACAATTTAGGTCGCCCTTGCAGAAGAAATGCAATTTTTCGGTTCAATAGAGGCTAAGGCAGAAATATGACTGTTTTACAAGCAAAATTGTCCACTTTTATCTCATGTCTTTAAGTTTTTATGTGATTATCACAATCCTTTAAACAATTTGTCACATTGTCAAAGCTTAATTTTAAATGAACTGACATTAAATAAGCTTCTTTTCAAAGTTAACTGCGTACAATAAGATTGTCTTTACTATGTTATTCAGTAATGACTTTGAATTTCATCAGCCTCTTTAGTTATTTTGCTTAAATTATGAAACAACCACACCGATTATTATCGTAAAACATTATGTACTGATGAATCATGATTTATGAATAACACTAGATATCGGAATTTCCAGCAGTGAACTTCATTGCAAATTATGAAGAATCATAATCTCATCGTTCATTCATCACATGTCCCATTGTTGTGAAAACATTGACCACTGCTCCCTATAAACTTGTTACATCACAAGTCTCATTCAATTAATAAATGTCTAGCTCAACACATTTTTTCCTTCATTCAGACTGAATCTTGGATCTGAATGTGAGTCTTAATCTTTGGTATTCATGAGATTAAGACGGTGTCCCATTCTTTCCGTGAGCGTTTGTAGCATGTATTGTAGCATGTATGAGGGAAACGAGTCTATACTAGAATTCAATAAAACATTTTCATTGTTGAAAATCTGGGAATCACAATTCTAAATAGATTCTCATTTAGTTACTATGATATTTTGCAAGTCATTTCAAAAGTATTCATATCAAATAACCACAACAACAATATCATTATGAATCCCATCCCATGATTAGCCGGTTGTTTTCTCGATGATGACAAGGCAGCTATTAATTATTATGAGTCACCATTGGTAATTGTTATGTATATTCAACTAATTGTATGGATTCTTTCATTTAAACGCATCTGTGATGAAATTATTTAAAAACTAAAAGAAATTCTAAGAAGAAGTAAGAATTTTCCAGTATTTTGGATCAAAACACTTACAATAATCGAGCATAAAACATACAGCATCTGCTTTCATTCATCACATTGAAACTTTGCTCACCTTCCAGTTTACATCCATCGAAAGCTACGAAAAAGGTTGAAGACCAGTTCAGTATTTCCATTTCAAAGACTTTCTCCAAAAGGTTAGAAGAGATTTTATAATTTAAGAATGAACAACTTCATTGTTTTAGTGTTTGTGATTACAAGCGCAACTGGGATTTCTTACGCTTATCCATCACTTATTGATGTGAAGGAATATGGAGCGAATGATTTATCTTCTGTTTCTGGAGGACCTGCAGATCTTACTGAGAGTTTCGGGTCCCTAACTCATGGCATAAATGATGATCAGGATGAATTGTCCAGACGAAAGAGACAATTTAATGTCAGAGTTACAGGTATGGTGTAAATTTTACATTAAAAAATTACAGTATTCTGAAGCATTTATAAATCTGTATACTAATTAAGCACATATTTTGTCTACAGCATTTCGTAATTGTGGCTATAGGTTTTTCCTGATTAATACTGGATTTCGTAAGTCTAAATATCATTTAAGCGATATTTTTGGATTTTGATTGACTATTTTAAAGTTTCTCTTGTTTATACTTTAGGACAACGCTGCGATGGAGGCTTTTACAGCAATGGCAGATAGATTTGTTTGAGTAGTGTTGACTAGACAAGTTTGGTAAACATAATATAATTTTGTTATCTGTCACATTTCATGATAATTATTGCTTCGCCATAGTAACTTTTACACAATCATTAAATGCTGCTTTTTTGGTTTTTATTGTGCAAAATAAAGTCAATAAAATGATGCTTTTATTCACGTGACAATGCATGACAATCGTTAAATGTAAATTAAATGACTACTGATACATTACTTATTTCATTACAACCGTTAACATTTTGATGGCATAATTTAATAGGTTGGTAATCTATTTAATTTTTATTACACCTCAAAGGCCACATAATTCAAAAGGGCATCATGAAACCCGATTTAATGTTTTGCTGATTTATTGCACAAGCAAATTTTCGTATCTACTTCTTGCTCTAACCTGATACAACATATTAATTAATTTTAAATACTTAAAATAATAAGACTTTGATTCAAAAAGATTTTTTTAATGGGATATCTGAGTCATCATTACACACCAATGTACTCGTGTATTCTAACATCTAACGACCGTGTTTTTGCAAGTCATGTGAATGAAAAGAATGAATGGATAAAATTCCATAACTCCACCATCATAATGTCATGGCTAGAATTTTACAGCATCATTTACAATCCATGTCACTACTGTTATATATAGCTGATAAATTCAGAAGAAAGAGACACTTGCTGCATACAAAAAACCGCATTCAATGTAAATACAATATTAATAAAAAAATTTCATATTGTGCTTTTAATATGATGTATTCATAGACACGTAGTAGCTGTCAATTTTGTTTGCTGTTGCAGACAGTCAGCCGCTGCTTGTCTGCAAGTCTGCACTTGACACACAAGCAGACTGACATTTCATTAAAGTGAATATAACATTTCATGTATCTCATTATATATGTAGATATGTAAACCAATAAACTTACGATTAGAAAGACGTCATTAAAATTGAAAGATATATTGTGCTAACAATATATCTAGTCTCCATTCATATTGCTGTATTACATGTACAATATGCACTCTCTTTCTACATTTCATACAGTTTTTTTCAATAAAACAGTTGTGGTCACAATGCCAGCTTTACTGTTGTTTTGGCTCCATGTGAAGCCTCTCAAATCCCATGGCTTTCCTCACATCCTTGACATTTTTCAAATCCATGACATTTCAAAGCATCCTTCTAAATTAAATGTTATCGTAGTCCCTTAATAATAGCTCATAAACAAAATGTCAACAGAAGCATGAATTCAAATAAATACTTTTATTTATATTTACCCACACGGCCTCTTAAAACATTATTTCATGCTCGTTACAACACAACCGGATACTATCCCCAAATAATTCTTCTATTTCAATTTAATTGTCAACATTAAACCACAGAAATAAGCTAAAATATCATCCAAAAAATGGAATCATAACTGTATCAACCCATCATTCCAAACAAAACTTCAATTTTACTGCTTTCACCCAACTTCCTTTCATTCCCAGCACTCCGCCTCAACCGGAAATGAACACCAGTATATACATCCCCGCATAAAAGAATCCATCCAAAAAAGCATTTTCCCAACTTCCTACATAAAAAAACATGCAATTCTACCATTTCATGTGGTTTGCTTTGCTTTCTCCGTCTCTACAAAAATAATATACCTATCTATTGTGTATATCCTCTCCATTGTGGATCTCCCACTGACCATGTCTTTGTTCATATTCCGCTATAAAAAGAGATATCGCATCTTCCTCATCACCCATAACATTCCACCACGTTCCTTTCTCCATTCACATCCACACACACGCAACAAAAATGTTGAGCAGTGAAAGCAGAGAAAGTTGAATGGGAGCAGAGTGAAAGTGCTGCACTGCGGAACGTCCCATTTTTTTCGCTTGGCACACTGCCTGCAAAACAGAACAAAATCTTGAATTCTCTGAAAATCCAATGCTCTCGCGTATGAATGGAGAAAGTAGAATTTCAATAAAATTGCTAAACAAAACAATAAACACTTTATTAAATAGCCCATCACATTAAAAATGGATTAAACGGGATTTTTTTCATTGTTTTTTCCCCGAGTCATTTTGAACTGACATTATGGATAAGTTATTGGGGCACAAGGGACAGGTGAAAAATCTCTTTAGCGTTTTTTCATTAATTTATTTTTCGCGATGAAATGTTTATCCGGAGCTTTTAGCTTTCTCCTTGCTCCATAAAAAAATGAACAACATGTGATGATGATGCAGTATACGGTGGGATGATGCAGTTTCCAAGAGAAAGCGGAGGGAGTGGGAGGGAAAAAAGAGATGGAGAAAGTAGAGCATGAAGAAAGTGCTTCCTTCTTTCTCCGTCCATTCATTTCATTTTCTCTCTCTCTCTCTTCTGGGATGCTGCTAGTGAAAGTAGGGCGGATGGAGAAAGTTCTCCACTGACTCATTTCAGATTCAGCAAGTGACCAGAGAAGAACTTTCTCCAGTGGAGTGGAGAAGATTTTTGAAATATTAATAATTTTCATAAAAAAATGGTTTGACGGTTTCCATAGAAACGTAATGTGGAGCTTGCATGGAGAGTGGTGCAGATAGCGGAGAAAGTTGGAAAAAGGAAGTTTGAGTGAAAGTTTTTGAAAATTTAGGAGAATGAGTTCGGATAAGTTGTCAGAGGACTCGGATGACACTTCGTCATTGGAGGATCTTCCCGTTTATTTTAAACCTTTCACGAGAGAGTCCTTGAAAGCGATTAGGGAGCGGATGGAGGAGGAGGCGATCAGGAAGGCGGAGGAAGCGAAAGTTGAGAAAGAGGTGGGCTAATTTTGAAATAAATAAAAAATTGTGACAAATTTTATGAAATTTTTATGAAATATTTTTAAATAGAAACATTTTGAAGATGACGACGAAGACGAAGGTCCTCAGCCAAACCCCAAATTAGAGCAAGGCGTCGGTCTGCCCATCCGTCTGGCTCATTTTTTTGATCCGGAAAGCATGGCAAACATTCCGATGGAAGATATCGATCCATTTTACTCCACAATTCCAGTCAGCATAAAAAATGAAAAGCTTTCATGATAAAAAAAGCCAAAACAATAAATCATTCATGTCATAATGAATTATGAGTCTAAATGGATGTTATCAATTTTTCATGATCAAATTTTCAGACATTTGTACTCATCACGAAAAAGAAGGATATCTTTAGATTCAGTGCCACTGACGCCATGTGGTGGTAAGGTTTACAGATCTACTTACTCTTATTCAGGAGTTTCATACACTTTTTCCTCATATGTTTCCTGTAAATTTTTTAAACTTTTCCTAGTCTAAACGCGTTCAATCCCGTGCGTCGAGTGGCGATCGCGATCTTAACTCATGGATTATTCTCCTTAATTATTATTACCACCATTTTGGCGAACTGCTATGTCATGATTATTCCCGCGAGTCCGGTGACTGAGTCGACCGAAGTGGTCTTCACCGCCATCTACACATTCGAATCGGCCGTTAAGGTGCTCGCCCGTGGCTTCATTCTGGAAAAGTTTACGTACCTGAGGGACGCCTGGAACTGGCTCGATTTTGTAGTGATCTCGCTAGCGTGAGTTGGTAGTAATTCTAGATGATAGATTAGTGCTAACACGACTAATTAAATATAAAGATAATTAACAAGTTTAAATACTAACACGAAAGTAGTTGAAAGTTTTCCCGGGAGGAGGTCAATGCGACAGGGAAAGCACCAGACTGTAAGCAGCTTTCACTCTAGTGAAGTCCAAATGCATGTAAAAATATGGAAAGATGACCTTAAATTATGACCTTTCATTCGAACAGTTACATCACCATGGGAATTGACCTCGGGAACCTGGCGGCCCTTAGGACCTGTCGTGTGTTCCGAGCCTTGAAAACGGTGGCTATAGTTCCCGGTTTGAAGACTATCGTGGGGGCTGTCATTGAATCTGTTAAGAATCTCAGGGATGTGATCATCTTGACAATTTTTGCGCTCTCAGTGTTTGGTCTGGTGGGACTGCAGATTTATATGGGCGTCTTGACGCAAAAGTGTGTGAGGGACTATCCGGAGGATGAGTCGGAGGGGGAGGAGAG
>JAQIXX010007642.1:0-10553 GCA_034700605.1 Willowsia nigromaculata | reverse complement strand
CTCATCAAACCCGAAGTTAACAGAAACTGGAACTTCATCCAACCCCGGCAGTTTGAGAAACCCTTTACGCACGACACTATGCCTCGGTAACGGAGCCCAAATTTCTTCCCCGACAATGTAGAAATCACTCAAATCAATGCACCACCCAGGTCCATGCCTGCACAGTTCATTGAACTCGCTCCACAACGGTCTGCATTCGTGTTTAGCCTCTATAGATCGTTGCCCATGTTTCACTGGTTCTCTCCTTCCAAATAACTTCTTGACATAAACTAACAACCGGTCAAACACACTTGTACACTTATAGACTGGTTGATACTCAGATTTCCCCCTCCCAACTTTCCGACGTGACCACCTCCTCCAAACCATGATCCCGAATAAAACCACCCCAACAATTAAAATCACGCACAACCCTGCATTCAGTGCCACATCACAACTAGAGCCTCCGGAACCCATGCTATCCCCCGATTCAGTACTGGAATCAGACTCCAGAATTCCAGCACAACATTCACCGTCCTCAGTGTTATTCATTCCACCTATCGCAAGCATTTCCGGTTGGATAGCAAGAATTGTCCCCTCAAAAATCAATTGACAAGTGCTGGTTTTCTGAATTTTTTTCTTCACATCAGCAACATGAACTCACCGACTCGAGATTATTTTGCAACAAAATGCTTCGATGCTCTCTGAACAACTACTGGGGCTAACCAAAGTAAGATCGTTCAGACATGTCTCAAAAATTAAATGGGGCAGTATAGTGTTAAATGTTTGCATGCATCCTATTACATTCCCTGATACGAGTTAAACATCACATTTAACTTATGCAATGTGAGAGTGAGCATTGAAGAAAAGAATTAAAAACAATTCGTCAGACCTAATGCAGAAGCCAGGCTCTTATCAAATTAACATTAAACTAATGACAAACTTGGAAGGAAACTCACCAAATAAAAATGCTTACTCCTCACTACTGTCTGCATTCGCTCAACGAATCTCGCAACCTAAACTAAAAATTAGATTTCACTGAAATTCGCCAATTTCCATGTACGCTGAACTGGATATCTAGCAGTGTCATAGGTATTCGTCATTCTTCTGCATTCTTTTGATGCGTTCTGCTTTCTATACGATGAACGTGAAGTCTTAAACCAAAATTATACCAAAAGTAGAAGTGAAAAATCGCATTCATAGTCGCGAGTTACATGCGAATATTAACACTCGTGTATGCTAGTTTTGCTAGCAAATCAAGACAAACCTTACCAGTTCTCCAAACCACCATAACTTGATGAGATAAAAGATTTTTATTCTGGAGTGGAACGATAAGTAATGTTATTATATTGCTCACAGACGATAAACCGAAATACAGGGATGCTAGCTCTAAATCTAATTCATACTCCACAGATAAAAATATTGAGAGGACACTCATCACCAGAAAATGTACTTATTGTACTCGTTATCTTTCTACCAACCTAAAATGGAAGCCAGATTCACTGAAATTCATCAATTTCCAAGAAAGTGTTCGCTTTCATGCACTATCAGCAAATCAAAACAAAGTTTAGCAGCTCATCAAGTTAAATGCTGTGAACAAAGTGTATTAATTCATAGCATAAAATTTATGCGAACTATAAGACAAGAAAATTTTTAAAAACATTCTGTTTGAGGATGAAGGCTCTCCAGCTATACGTTACATCTACTGAGACAAGCTCAACTTTTTTTTCACGAAAATTCCACCTATAAAATTACATAACCACTTTCCAGATTATCTCACTCAGCCCCATGCCAACAAAAATGAATGCCAAATCGATATTCCAAACGAAAACACAAATCTTTTCAAAAATCATTTCTCGAGAATCCCACATCAACGAATGCCTAAGAAAGCCCCCAAAAAATGACAAACTACCAGATACTCTGCGTCCTATTCACTATGGTGAGCTCCACAGCAAACGGTAACGTACAGATTACCCCAGAATGTCAGAAATACTGCGACTCAAAGTAAAATCCTAATTTTTACTCATGAACTCAGGAAAAACGCCATATTTTACAATTAAAACTCGAACCCCACGATCTAATGGCATTTAACTTTAAATTTTGCAAAGACGCAAATACGGAACTACAGAAGAGTTCATAGCGGACTGCGGAGTGAAGGTATCACACGGCCTGGGGCAGTGTGCGGGGGACTGCTATGAAGCCAAATGTCCTGGACATCTGTGCCCGAAGAAGTAATGGAGTATAATTTTTAAAGGGGTTGACAAAGACTTATACTCATTGATGTTCATGATAATTTACACAGGTACGATATCAACTGCCCAACTGGAATATCACTCCGACCACCACCAACAGACAAGCCAAAATCCCGTGGATGGAAAAGTCCGAAAGTTTATGGGATAATGGCAGCGGTTATTGTGATTGTTTTGATTTGTTGCGGGGTACTGTCTTGTCTTGTGAGGTTTCACACTTTGAGGAGGATGAGGATAAATCGTGTGCAGCGGGAGGGTCAGTTGGGGATTTTATAGTATCAATATCAATTAGCGGTTATTTGTTATCCACTAAAAATACATTCGTTCTGTTTACAGATTATGAAAACGAAGCATTTCCTGTGATTCTACAAGTCCCATCCCCGCAGTCAGCTTCAAGGGGTACTGCCCGATTAGTAGTAGTTGGCGATTCAGTTGAGTAACAAATCGGTTTACATTTAGACACTTGTTCAAAGTATGAAGTAATTTTAAAATTGAAGGCCATTAAAGTTCAAACATTATTTAAACCAAAAATATCAACTTGTTGAGAAAATTATGAAAGTTTACTTCGAGTTGAACTCGTAAACAGAGAATCTTAACGTTTCTCTCTTTGAATTGGTTAATCTGGCAATCTTTTCTGTCATGGATACTAATTTCTCAGTCAAAACATAAAATATCTAACATTTTCAACCACACAACAGTTTAATTCATTAAAACATTTAAAACCCATTCTCATAAATGATTCACATGAGATTAATGTGCTTACAAAACTCTGTACAAAGAAGTTTACAAGAATGCGATCTTACATCACCCCTACACTCAAATTTTCATCTTATTCGCCATTACAACTGGTAATTTGCCTACTAATCTCAACGCTGACAACATGCTTATTTGCGAATGTCTCTGGAATATCTGTGGAGTGCAGTAGGTTTTGTGAAGACGGGTAAGAGGTTTGCGTTAAAAACTATGTTAAAACTGCTACGAAACTCTGACATTTTGAAACAAACATTTTCAGCCGTCCACACGGCACCGATAAAAACTTTAAGATCCACTGCGACCCCAACGTTTCCGGAAAAGTTACACCAAACCGGTGTCCAGAAGAATGCAAGAAGCGGGGCTGCGATGATGAATTGTGTCCTGATGGGTATGTAGGTATCGTTAAATTTGTATATTTTCCACAAATTATCACAAAAATTTGATGAGCGCTCTCCCAAAGAATGTCAGTGAACTGCCCTCAAAAATTGATACTGCCGAGGCGCTACCCAAACGGCCCCTACGGCAGACCTTCCAGAGAGTCTAAACCTTTCGACCCAACGATCCTAATAATTGTCGCTGTTGTTATCGGAGCAATTGTTCTCATAGCTGTAGCAGTGGGGATCTACATTTACGTATCCTATATTGAGAGGCGACGCCAAGAAAACTTGAATAGGTATCAACTGCAGGCTCCTCGGGCACCTCGTAAGTTTAAAACTGACCATGTTTCTTTTACCCACGTATTTTGCATGTTTTAACCAAGAATAATTAAAAACCTTAAAGCCTCCACGTCTACTCAAACCACACCAATGCGTCCTCCTACACCTCAACCAAAAACCGAAAAGATAGCGTTATCAACTCACTACGTTGCATCAGAAGCTGACGGTGTGCAGAACATTTCGACAGGACAACCTCAAAACTTTGATTACGTGATACAACCGAGATTAAATGATCACTTTTCCAAGAAATAAATCCTCATTAAAAACTGCAATTTATGAAATTTCTTTTATTGAAATATTTTAAAATACAAAATAAGCATCATGCAAACTTTAAATCGGCTCCTTCTTCAACACAGCATCAACCTCCTCCACCGAAACAATCAACTTATTGCCATCAAAATTATTGTTCATTTTCTGCAGGTCCTCACCAACATCTACGATAACGTCCGCAAAAGTGAGCGGATCCATGTTTTGACTCAACTTGTAGAGGAGAAACCACTCCCCGTATTTCTCATTCCTGCAGACAATCTCCGCGCATAGCGTCGACTTTGTCCCATCCTCTAACCTGAGTCTCCTCGATAACATGTAGATCCTGAATTGCAACCGGAAAGTGAGGATCCTGTAAACACCTCCAATCAGAGTAGCCGCGAGAAGAATCCAGAACCAGAACCATATCACAATGTAGATCTTCTCGTTGAGCATGTTTATAGGAAGGATGCACAAAATGTCGATCGATTGCCTGCCAAACGCCACACCTCCAGTTGCTAGGCGACAAGCAGTCACAGTTGGGAATAATCTCGACAGCTTGTCCGTTCTCTCGAACGGTTTTTGTTGGAGGAGCCCAATCAGTTGAAGTGGTCCATAAGAAAGAAACGCATCGTCTAGGAGACGGTTAGTAACCCACATCTGCACTAAAAGATTTATAAGGCCACCAATTTCAGTGTAGATGTGGAATTTTGCGTATTTCTGGTGATGCCCACGGTTGCGACGGAGATACTCCACGATTTTCTGTCGGTCTTGCTTCTTCTCTTCCTCTGGACTCATTGGAAGATTCAGTTTCCCGAGGAGCATCATCACAGTGCCCCGTTCCAGTTTTTTCCATGCCCAGTGGGGGAAGTAGAAGCAGGCCGCTTGAATTAACTAACATAATTAATTGATTAAACTGACTGCTCTACTAGTTACAGTTCAAAAATTCTATTCTATTTATCTTCTTACCAAAATCAACCCCACCCATTGGTAATACCTGCAAATGTCAATAATTACAGGTAAGTACATATAGAATCTCAAATTATATCATCATCAAACCTACCCATGAACAATAGTAGCTTCATTCGGGCGAGCAGGCCGGATCCCCGGATGAATCTGGATTTCCTTTGCTATAAATAATTCCACCAAAATGATTACCTTCCCGTTCCAATTACAAAGAAACCCAATAAACTCACCCGGTTCATAGACCCAACTCCCTTTCTCCAATCGCCCCAAAGTGAAAGTGGAGTGGATGTAGCAGTACTCCTCCACAAAGTCCCTAGGGAATGATTCACAATCCGGCCCAGAGATACAGGTTATCGGGTTCCCCATATTAATTTTCCCAGTGATAAGCATAGCACTACTACCGAGTATCGTGAGCGTCCACACATAGTGCATCCGGAAGTACACGTTATCGATGTAGACACGCCGTGCCTTTCTCCCCAACAAATGTTTAAGCAACCCCCCTTCTGCAGCAAGTTTCAAGAAAGATGCCATTTTCTACAAAACTCTAAACGCAAAATTTCTACTTTTCTACAAAAAACTAAACTCTACGTCTACTAAAATAAACGACATGTCAGCACTCCGTCATGACCAATAATGAGAAAATTTCCACATTTTCTTATAAAATCCGCACTGCAGCTATTCGCAAAAGTCGGTGAATCATAATTGAAGAAACTTTCCTTTCTCCCTCCTCCGTGTCCAACATTAATATAAAATGTGAAAACTGACATTGAAAGCCAAGTGAAAATGTTAACATGCTTTATAAAATCCGACCTTGCTCGTTTTTATTCAATATTTCAGGCTGCTTTTCAAAAATTGCCCCAAGTCTTCTTTTTTATACTTTTTCAACCCGAAGAACGTGATAATGATCGTGTTCGACCTTTTTTTCCTGAATGAATACAGCTCTTCGTAAAACCAATTTTTCATGGGTTGTGCGCAACGAAAGCTGTAAAAATCCTGCGTGTTTTATGCCCATATTAAGTTCTTTTATGGAGTGTACTGTTCATTGTTTCAGGTAGTAAAACATTTTTTTGGACTATAATTTTCACGTCAGGAGGAAGACGGAGAGAAAGTATGTGAGCTCAAGTAATAAATACAGTCATAACATGTATAGCAATTCCTCTGGACACGAATTTGATTTTCATGGAACATGCACGCGAAAGTCTCGTTTTTATAGGCCAACAGGCTAAAATATGGTAATAGGAGGGTTTTTAACAAGGGCAGGTCGTATGTGTTCAATGGCGTAATTAATTGAACCTGAACTTGCGCCATGCATTTTTCAAGTTCATGCTCTATATACTATACATTACAATCAGGCTATGAGGTGGTGTAAACAGTCAATTATTCTTGCAATACAAAAAAACCACGCACATGAGTATTTTTTATTTTCACGTTTTTCTCAACGACAATTACATAACCGGAGATTAACAAGTCAATACATTAACCGATGACACATTTATAATATAGATAATTAATACGGAGAGTATTTATCTTGGATGATATAAATTTGTGTTTTGAGGCAGATACAAAGTCTTTTTAATTTGAAACTATCACAATTAAAAACAGATCTGGCGTAAGCGGGGCGTAATTAATACTGGTCAAGTTTACAATTTAGTTTTGAACGGACATATATAAATTCTGAGATTCTTGAGATTACTTAATACCCCTGCCATCATACATCTTCGTTCTTGGCTATAGGTCCGTTGCTGTCAACGTGCTCCACAGATAACACCACGTTCTGATAACCTTTCAAGCGCTGAATTTCTTCTGCAACTTCTACGATAAAATCGCCAAATGTCTGTTGAAATTGAATTGAACGAGTTACGAATCAAAATCAAATCACAAATCAAACAAATTAAACACATAGTTGTAGAAGTAGTAATTAGAAGTGGAATAACATAATTTTCGTAAATAAGCTCACCACTGGATCCATGTTCTGGCTGAGTTTGTAGAGGAGGAACCACTCCCCGTATTTCTCACTCCTGCAGACACTCTCTGCGCAGTTCGTAGCTTTGATTCCATCTTCTAACCTGAGTCTTCTCGATAACATGTAGATTCTGAATGATAATCGGAAAGTGAGGATCCTGTAAATCGTTCCGCATATAGTCGTGGCGAGGAGGACTAAGAACCAGAACCATATCACAATGTAGATCTTCTCGTTGAGCATGTTTATCGGGAGGATGCAGAGGATGTTCTTCTGCTGTCTTCCAAACGCTACACCTCCGGTTTGTAACGTGCAGGCGGTTACTGTTGGGAATAGTCTGGAGAGCTTGTCTGTTCTCTCGAATGGTTTTTGCTGGAGTAACCCCACTAGCTGGAATGGTCCATAGTTCCTGCGCAAAATTGTTATCATTTTCATCTGTTTTTTATGTATCTGAAAGATGTTGATCATGAAAGAATGCAACGTACATGAAGGCATTGTCTAGAAGGTGATTAGTGACCCACATCTGCACTATGAGATTGATCACAGCACCTATTTCCGTGTAGATGTGGAATTTCGCGTATTTCTGGTGGTGACCCCGGTTCCGGCTCAGGTATTGTAAGATCTTTTGGCGTTGCTCCTTTTTCTCGGGCTCTGGGGTCATCGGAAGATTCAGTTTCCCGAGGAGCATCATCACAGTGCCCCGTTCCAGCTTCTTCCATGCCCAGTGGGGGAAGTAGAAGCATGCTGCTTGGATGAGGAGTATTAGGTTTACCCACTGGTAATATCTGGAGAAATGTACAACTTTCTGTAATTAAAATTAATCTTAAACCATGGGGCTAGTATTTATGGTAAATGTCACTAACTAACCCGTGTACTATAAGTGGTTCATCCGGCTGCGATGGTCTAATTCCCGGATAGATTTGAGTTTGCTTTGCTTTAAATTAGAAAAATGATTATTTCTCATGAGCAAACGGTTCATGTTGAAACAATATTTCATCCAAAAACATTTCACAGTAAACTAATTACCTGGCTCATAGACCAAGTTCCCTTTCTCAAGTCGCCCCAACGTGAAAGTTGAGTGTATATAGCAATACTGCTCCACAAAATAGTAGTTCTTCGCCTCACCTTAAACACAATTTACAATTAATTCCTATAAAAATCACACTAATTGTTTCAAAATCTTATCACAATTACTGTTCCAAACTCCATCCACCCAAGTTCCAAAAGACTTATAAAATGAATTCCACTCACTATTATCAGTGCAGGTGATAGGATTCCCGATATTAATCTTACTGGTGACAAGCACCGCACTCGTAACGAGAACCGCAAGAGTCCAAACGTAGTGCACCCGGAAGTACACGTTGTCGATATAAACACGTCGTCCTTTTCCCCCAAACAAATTCGCAAGATTCCCACTAGCGGCGAGTGTCAAGAGAGAGGACATTATTTGGCTACCAGCGAATCAGAAAAAGTAAACAAAATTGTGACCTATTCGATTCTAAGCTACAGTAACAAAAACGCAGGTCTCTAAAGTGCAAGAGCTACAGAGAAACGCATGTTCCACTTTCTCCTCCGATTACAGGACTGGAAAAAACAAATTTCGGTCAATTTGTTCTTATATGTTTGTGCGTCGCAATGCGGGGATATAAAACGGAGCAAAAAGGCTTTTTGGTGGATTTGGTGAAGTAGCGGTGTCAGTAGCATGTGGAGTCGGACGGAGATGCACAAAGTTTGGTATTGCAGATGTGCAGATTCGATGGGCAATAAAACGGGAAGGATGTACAAGTGTAGGAAATTGTAGACAGCTTCATGTCTTTGAAAATGTAAGTGGAGAGTCTGTTGATGGAAAGCACTCTCCTAAAACTCTGGACTGCCAGACGCCAGACCACATCTTTGCAATCTAAGAATCGCACATTCGCAATCTTTTAGCACAGGTGAAAGTGCCCTTGAATAAGCGCATGTATACAGAAACGACAGGAAGAAACGCTGAGCAAGATATCTATCATGGCAGACACAATCAATACACACAGGCCATTATACTATCCAAGCAACTTTCCTATCCAAACATTCCTACGCGAGGGCATTGAGTCGTAGTTGCTCTCATGTGGGCAAAAGGAAGCAGAGGTGTCTGCTCTGAAGCAATAATTATATGTTCCACACAACCTCGTATGCGAAAGCATTGAAACGAAGAGCTGTTTACTCCCTGAAAGCCTGACATTTAAAGACTATTAAGTAAAATAATTCCCCGAACACACACGATACGATTTATCACCCCATCAAAACCGAAAACATAAATAATGCTTTTTAAATACTTAATATTTCCACAATGGAAGTTTCACCAGTTCCACGGTTCACTCGTAAACAGCGTACCACAGAACGATGTATTTTTAGCAGTTCAGAACAGCGAATAAGAGCAAGGTTAAAAACATGAATGTTTCATCATCCATATATATCGATTCTGTATGTCCGTTTTTATGAAACTCATATATGTCTGCCTGAGAAAACACATAAAACACATTTTTCAACGGAGATTATTTTGTAGGAGTGAGCTCAACTGGAAAGGAGAGGGGAAAGTAGGTTACATTGCTGTTTGTAGTGTGGTTGGCAAAAATAGTTGGGAAAGTATAATAGGTTTGACGGGTGTGTGTAGTATGAACTCGGGAAGTAGTATGGGTTGTAGTTGTATGGCAGAAATATTTTTCTGCTGTAGCGGCTTTTCTTCTCATGTCGCATGTGATCCGAATAACAAAAGAGTTTTTCCGGTAGAGTTGTAAAAAAAGCGGTCGTAAAACGGATCTTCAACCCGTTACGTCCATTATGCTATCAGATCATCAGTGGAATGACCTAATTAAGATGAGATGAAATAGTTGGCTAACTCTTTGTACAAGCATTTTTTTATTGGGTTCAATCGCTCATAATTTCTCTATCAAGTCATCATTTTCAGAGTAGCTCAACTGTATAAAGCGTTTGATCTGCGGATCTGCCTGTCTTGTGGACTTATGAAGTGAAAGCGGATGGAACATGTTCATAAACGAGTTGTGAAAGAATTTCTCTATCTGCTGGAATTCCACTTTTGTTCTCCTTAATCCAGTTATAGTGCACTCAAAAGCTCCATCTCATGATGCAGTAAAATTATCGATTTTTTGTGGGATCATCTCGCATCTTTTTTCATGAATCGATTATGTCATAATCTTGGGAAAGTGGGTCTGAATGGGTGCTTTGGGGGATGTTGCATCTTAAGTACTCGAGACTGCACGTTCACTTCCGTTTTTATCGTGGTTGATGATTTTGTACTAGAAATGGTGTCGTTATCGTTAGGATTATGGAGCGTTTAAAACTCAATTGATGGTAAGAGTTGTGAATGAATGGGAGATCATGTGCAGACTGCTACAGATAAAATTGTTCTGGTCTTATTATTGGGTTGGTTTAATGAATTCATCCGCTGCTGATAAGCGATATAACTCGTAATTAACATGAGTGCAAACTGCAAATGCCTATCCCAACACTTTACTCACCCAAGCAACTCAAGAAACATCATCGATAAGTAAAACCGGTTTCAATCTACAGTCTACTGTCAAGTACGCGCATTCCCCACCACTTCTCACAAGGAGGCGTTGATGGTGTAATGGTTAGCATTGGTGCCTTCCAAGCACTAGATCCGAGTTCAATTCTCGGTCAACGCAGTTA
>JAQIXX010007641.1:0-10557 GCA_034700605.1 Willowsia nigromaculata | reverse complement strand
ACTCCCTCGAAACCAAGCTCAGGAGTGAAATCGAACCTACCCATCATCACATACAAGTCTATATTCTGTACAGAACACTTAGCGACCTGAAAAATGTAAAAGATAGCAAAGAGACTCATCGAGGAGTCAAAACTAAGTCACCGTTTTTGAACATTCCTTATTTTGATCCAATATTAGGATTCTCCCCGGATGTAATGCATTGTTATTATGTTGGAGTGACGCGACAGTTCACAAAAGCTTGGTTTAACTCAAAGAGCTCATGATCAACCGTTTTAGTTAGGAGCAAGGCGCAAGTTAAATGAAATCGCTCAAAACTTGTTGCAAATTAGACAACCTAATAGATTAAATAGATTCCCAAGGTCATCAAAATAGCGCAAGTTTTTCAAGGCACATGAATGGCAAGCATGGTTGTTGTACTTTTAACATCTGTGTTTATACATGCAAGTCACATGGAAAACGCCAATGAATTACTGAGCCAATTTCCAGAGAAAGTGGAATGACTTTATGGAGTTCCTAATTGTACTTACAATTTACACCTCTTACTCCAATTTTTCAATTTGTTAGTAACTACGGGCCACTACAATACATATCGATGTTTGCGTTTGAAAACTTCAATCACCAAATAATAAAATATATCTTCGGTTCACAGTGTATATCATATCAAGTAGCAAAACGATATATTTCCGGTTTCGTCGTAAATCATGACCACAAACTCTAGAAAAATCATCAGACTTCAGTAGATTCGTTCAAGATATTCGTAAAAACGTAGCATAAATGTAGATTGCATTAATGTGAACAATAGAATATTGTATGGAAAATTTACAGCTTTTAATGGTAGAGCAACTTGTTGGAGTATTATTCATTACTACATTGATTGAGATGCCCTTTTCTTAAAAAAAAATCTAGAAGAACACACGAACAAACCGACTTTTACACTATGAATGCGGTCTCTTGCAGACTTAGACACAATTCTTGTGTTCGAATAAGGTATAATTTGGTAATTGAGATTGAAGCATTCAATTATGGCGGTACCAGTGAATCTCATGTTGTTTGATACTTGCATTCGGTAAAAAAAGTAAACCCATCAAACCTTAATTATTTGATATTTCTTCTGGATATACAAATGGTATTATTGCGACAAGTTGAAAGATATTGTCCGAAAAATAGAATGTAATGGGATTATCTATTTTGTGAATTTTTTAACTAAGCTGACAATAACAACAGTCACTACTAGAATCAGGTTGAAAGACAAGCATGCTTGTCACTACTCATTTTATGTTATTTCTTATTACAACTGTCTAAATATATTTAATCAGCACGTAGACTTATTTATAAAAATTACACAATTATTGTATTCATGATGAACTATAACTAAATATACAAATTAAATTGATTCATTTCAGCTAAACTAGTGTTTTATAATTATTTTAAATTAATGAGCATTCTCAGGGATAACCATTAATTAATTTTAAAAAATACACATGAGGTTTCGTATACATTAGAATAAAATGCAGGGAATCGGAAAAGCATGCATGTAATTACTACTTACTTTGACCTTGGGTCAAGCGCTTCTGCTGATTTTCGCGCAACTTTCGCATTTGACGTTCGTATTGTTTCTGCTTATAAGCTAAGCCCAAGCTTGATGACTTGAGAAATCAGTTGTGGCATTTGGGGTCGAAGTTGTCTGAACGCATGCCTTCGGAGTAAAGTTTAAAAAATTGGATACCTTTAAAAGTGCAAAGAAATGGATGAAACTGTTGGTCAAGCAAATTTTGCATTTTAGTGGCTTTTATTGGCTTAGCAGAGATGACTTCAACAATATGCTGGTAAGTCAAAATCAGTTTTGGAGATCAGTCCAACATGTTTCCGAGCTGAAGGTGCCAACGATGCATCTCAATAAATTTCAGTTCCATAAACTTCTGATTTGACCCTCTTGGTATTTTCACAGTTTTCATACCTGAAACTGGGTCCTCTTGCTTTGGAGGTTTGTACTCTAAATTTGCTATTAGAGCGTAAGTTTTTTTGAACACTTTTCCCACAGGTATCCCTTTTTCGGAAAGCTGAAAGTATCATATAAATATGTTATTGTTATTGTGCTGGTGGTACATTGTGTAATCTCATGCCTGCTAACGTTTCACAGAATAGCTTGGAAGTATTCATACCTTCATTCTAAGTAGGTTCCATGCACTAAGAACTGCGTGAATATCGTTTATGGCATATGTAATGCATCGCATCTGGAAGTGGTCGTATCCGGAAATCTACCTTCTTAGCTAATTCCGGTTCTGGCAATTCTCCCAGTTCTTGAAATATTTAAAAAAAACAAATAAGGACATTCGTGCATGTCAATATGATTTTAAATAAAAGTACATTCCGCAAGATAATTCCAAGCATTTCATAAAATTGTCAAATCCAATTGCATTGTTGGTATCTGTGAGAAGCTTGTACGCCTCCTCGGTGTCCACTGCTGCTATTACTGTTATGCCGAAGTCCCTACGTAGACCAATGAAGTCGTTGTCAATTTCATGACGACTTTGGAAATCATAAGGTCAGACATCATTGGATAGAGCTTCGTCAAGATGCATTGCCTTGACAGGAATGGGCATATGATGTAACCTCTGGTAGCTGATGAAATTTGCAAAAGGGCTGTTGTGGCTGAAAAAAGCTCAGTTAGAATTCTATAATTTAAAAAAATTGTTCAAATTCTGCAAACATTTTACTGTATTTATGCTAAAGAATATCTTGCATGAAATTCCAAGTCGATCCCAATCTCTTGTTCCGCCTGAAGGTCCTCCATCATGGTATCAAACTTCTTTTGTGATTGTAAAATTGGAAGATCACATCCTGAGGGGTACATTCCTTCCTAGATATTCCTTGTTGGTATCCATCTGCTTGTATAAAGGCGCAAGTGACAGCATTATCTGTTATTCCTATAAATTATAATAAATATTGTTGTGGTTGATGTTATGCTTCATGGTTCACTCGTTCACGAAAACCCAAATAAAAATTTATAAGCTTGTGTCTTCAAATACCTGATCGTTCACTTTATTGATAGAAGAGTCCCATAAACCGTAAATTAACTGCCTGGCATGCTTATAAGAATCTGGATAATCACCTTGTGGACTACTATTTATCTCACCAAACAATTTTATCCCTTTTCGTTCCAATTTGTGTGAACGATTTTGATTTCTTGATAAGAATGCTTGTCTTCTTTCTTGTCGCCATAACTTAAATTGGCACTACAACGTCAACGCTAAAACTAAATAGCTAAAAAGAATTTGTGAAGGTAAACGGTACTATTATGTAACTCGCTATTTATTTTTTAATTGTCTGCTTGTACACAATACTGCTAGTGTAATTAAGGGACAAAATCATCTCATGAGTAGAGTTTGTAAAAGGGACACAATACGACAGAAATCCAAACACATGATGGCTAGTTGTTGTGGTTTTCAAAGCTAAGAAATTGAGCCGATTATTTCTCCTCTATAAAAGATGTATTCACGCAAAACTTTCAAATGCACTTCTAGCAACGCTAGCTCTATCATTGTCAATTAAATGAGTTTGATATTTGCCATGCCGCAGAAAAATTTAGAGGTACTTGTTTGGGGTGATTCCAAATTTGGCATCCCCAGATATCTTAAGGCATGAAAAAACACCCTCATACCGAGTACAAGCTGCTTCTTTCATCCGCAGACATGCCTGGTGCCCATGCGGCATACAACACAAAAGAATTATTGCTCTCACTTTGATTTCCGTAAAAAACGGAAGAGAATATATATCAAGCATTAACAATCTGTTAGAATATCAACTGGAGATAATTGAAGGGTAAAATATTTTGAAAAAATTTCATCAAGTAATAATTAAATTACATCGCATTTATTAAGTTTTCAGTCACGAGTGGAGAAAACTTGAAAAGCAATGAAAAACTCGGATTCAATTGATCGGCATCTGTGTGGTTTTGGCTGTTGCCATGACGACAGTTATCGTAAGACAAAAAGCAAACGTAACAACTTCTGCTGTAGCACCATATGCAGAAGAGAACAATCACGAGACTGATTTTGAAGCATCATCACTCATTGAAAATAAACATCGGCTTTTTCACCAACTCTACAAGGAGAGCCTATACATACTGAAGACCGATCATAAAATGAACTTAGACAATGGCATGGATATTGAAATCCAAGGAGCCAGCAGAGATGAACGGCACACAAAATTCATGGAATTCACAACTTCAATATTAGAATTTGGTTTCTCTTAAATTGTATCTAATAAGTAGTCTATGTCTTATTTTATCTTTTTCGAAAGCTAGACAGTTTTACTAAACCGTTCGTTATCAAGATAACCTCTCAAACCGCTTCTTTTCATCATATCACGTGAGATTTTCTAAGGCTTGCTCAGAATGTCCGATTTTTTGGTTCCCAGAGATTTGTAAAAGATTTACTTGCCTGTATTCGCTTACATATATAAGATTAGCAAACACATTTACCAAGTTACCACATAAATAATACATGAAGTACATTTCCACTCGTATAGCGAGTTTTAATGTCACGAAACCCGTCCATCACGTAATCCATTCGCCCACACAAACCAACAAACGTGGAGCATGTTTAAAAACCTTTACTGAAGGTCGACATTCCCAAACTGTACAGAGAAGATAATTAGAAAGTATTCGTTCATCACGATGCAGCCTTATCCCACACGGCGAAATTGACAGCCCAGTATTCTGCAGAAATCAAGAAAACTTTAGGTAGAACTGTTATATTTAAAGCCAGATTCCTTTGAAGTCACCGGACGCCAGCCCCATGGATTTCTTCGGATTCGGGTACCTAAACCAACGACTTTTTCAAAAAAAACATCAATGTTGAATGACATTTTGAAATGTTTGCAAGAAGAGTTTAACAAAGTGACTCCTCAAATGGCTGCATCGGTGATGGAATCATGGAAACGTTGATTTCGAGCCATCGTAGAAAATAATGGGGAACTCGTTGAACTAACAAAAGCAATTCATACACGCAAAATTAAGAAATTTAAAAAAAATTATACAGTTATCAAATAAATTGCCACACGCTGTACAAAATTTAGCATTGTCTTACCACAGTAAATGTTTTGTAAAGGCAGATATATCACAACATTCTTTTGTTAGCTACGCTGTTTTTCTGTCGTTAGTTCAAAAAGAAATATTTTTTCCCCAGATACCCACCGATGATTTATAACCTTTTTATATTTCAAGTTGGTTTTGCTCACAAGCTGTCCTTGTCTCAAAACAAAATTATATTAAGCAGTAACAATCAGCTACAAAGATGAAATAAAATATTTGCTCCTATAAAATTTGGTTAACATCAGTTGACAATATATTTTCTGGCAAGGCTGTGCATCAAAGAATCTCTTTAATTTTGATTTTGGATAGTTGAGCCACATTATAAATTCAACAAAAGGTCAGGTCTATTGGCCTCTCGAACCACTAACCTAATCGATTTGGCATTATTTCAAAAAATACTTTAAAACTTCAATAAATAGTACAAGTCACGACTGTATAAATAAAACACACACATGCTTCAATGTGCAGGCAGAGCATTGGGCTTGCTTTGAAACCTGGATTTTATTTTTAGAGGAGAAAACCGAAATGTTCGAACAGAAAAAAGCGGGAAAATGGATTTCATTCTAGATGTATAAAACCTACGTAGTTAGTACTACTTAACTCACCGAATAACATTTTCTGTGAAAAGTCGCTTTCCCGCGATTTTTGCCCCCCAGGTGGCGCTACGATCGTTAAAAATGGCTAACTCCTTCAGATTTGGAATCTACGTATCAAAATATATAATGCTGCCAATTATCAGCGAAATAAAAGACAAACAGTTTTTGAACCCTAGAGGTAAACACGGACGTGGAAATTCTTACAAATGTCCCTGATACGCAAATTTTTTGACAATTATTAACCTCAAAATCCCTGATTTTTTTCGCAAGCCATGATAAGCAAATAAACGAAATTTCCTAAAAATCCCTGATTTTTTCTTCGTAATCCCTGATTTTTTATTCGTAATCCCTGATGAGCAAAAAAAACGAAATTTCCGAAAAAATCCCTGATTTTTTCGTCGAAATCCCTGAAATAGGATTTTTGGGAGCCTGAAATCTCTGCTACTTCGTAGCCGAGTAGCGCAATAATTTCCACGTCCGGGTAAACATAAAGTAAATATAGCTGTACATCTCTTAAAAGTTGTCGTGAATAAATGATTGATTGGCTCCCAAGATCCATGATAATGCAAAATATAGAAGCCATTACGATAATTGAAGCAGCCATTAAAAATCTGAGTAGTTTGCTTACTTCACTTACTTTACTTACTTACTGGTTAATATAACAAATATTCTACAAATTAAAATTATCATGAAATTATTTAAGGGCATTTTCAAATACCTTATTTCACTGTCAATACATATATGAGTAAATCCATATTATAGCGGAAGGGCTTGGAACCGAAATTTCCAAAAAAATTAATATCACAGGATGATTCTCAGTCAAGAATAAAAAGTAGTTTGTGTTTTGCGTTTTGTCAAAAATCAACACTGCTCTATTCAACTACAGAAGATAGCTCCATTTGATTTCCTAACAAGCATGTAAAGTTCTATTTATATTATAAGTAGTTTTTGACTGCATTAAACAATTTAATTGATTTAGGGAACTTTTACTAACTTCGTCTTTTTAAGTAACCCAGTACAAGTACTATAATCTTCAAATGGGTTTCTGAATAACCTGATCATTGATTGATTGATTAATGACCACTTGCCCAATTAATGGTAACTTGAACTTTTTTCATTCCTTTCCCCTAACATAAGCACTAACTGCTGTGTTTTTAATTAAACAGTAATGATGTTAGAGATCATCGTTACAAAATAAAAAATTTAAGCCTTTAAGATATAGCGTGTGAGTGGTGTATCATCCCAATGGGAATTTTGAAGAAAGTAAAAACTGCATTTTTTCAATTAAATTACAAGTGTAGGGCAAAATAATACAATCAACGTTCAAAGCTATTTTTCACTTGGTTAAAGAAATGAGAAGGAAAATCAACTTTATTTCAGCGTCTAAATCATTTCAATACAAAGTACTGTTCTCCCAATATTGACACTTTAAAGTTAGATAATCTAGTACAAACTAATTGACTTGAGTTCTTAACTATGGACCGGTAGTGTGCAATGTCCGCAGGAGGCGGCGGTCCTCATCGAGAAAAAAAACTCCTTGCTCCCTATGGGTCTCGAACTTGTGCCAGCACTTCGTTCACCCCGAGGTTCAGCACTTGTCAACTCCGCTGTCTCCTCCGGTTAAATTTAAATCTCCAATTGGTCAATCAATGGTCACCTGACCATTTCTTCACTCCTTTCACCCACCATAAACGCTTTTTACTTTGTTTTAATGAAAAAATATGATTTTAAAGATCAATTACAATATTCAGTATTCGGATGTGTTCTTAGCACGCATCTATGGCTTTTCCTAGTTTCTCATAAAACACAAATCCCAACTTTTCTGTAACCGAAGCAATTGCTAACACAGTCGTTCTAAAGTAGTTATTCAAACCACAGCAACGCGAAGAACGTCCATTACACAAATTACTCCAATACCAAATCGAATGAAATAAATGAAATGAATCGAGTGAAATGAAAAAGATCCAGCAAGTAACATACAATCGGTTTTGGGATCTCGTCATGTGTAATATTTTCTTTAATTTCTACACTCTCTGCTATAATGCAACTTAGTCTTTGTTTTTATTAGCCCTTTTGTCTCAGCAGATATTTCAGCAATAGCTAGTAAAATAGTAGCACATGCAAATATGCAGAACACTATAAGTCCTATAATTCCAATGTATTTAAATATAAACTAATTGATAATAGTCACATTTCAAGACAAGCTATAGACTCAAAACTGTTGACAATTAGGCGAAAAATATTAATACACATATGTAAAATTATAAAAGCTAATGTATTACAACCATGGCTATTTCAAGCTGAAGATATGAAAGCAAACTTTTCTCAAAATGTACGTGTTCGAGCTTTTCAGTAATTGATGCAATTCCAAATATTCCAACAACCAGCACAATCATTTTTATTCCTACTTGATCGCACAAATAACGCCAAGTATAAATCGGACGGCATTTGAAACCACAATCATGTCTATGTCTCAGGTGCCTGAAGGTTTTATTGATTTCATGCCTGCAAAAAACAAAAACGATACAATTTATTTGGCCATAATAATTATAAATTACTAATGAGTGCTTACATTGTCATTCAATTTTATGGATGCATTTAAGACTAAAATGTATTTACCAGCTGATTTCATATTTGTATCGTCCTAATGAAGTTTCATATTTGAGAAAAAGGTGAGTTAGATGGTGATAGTAATAGAGTGAATTCATTTAATTTGGTTTTTGTGATTTGGATATTTTAAAACGATTTTCCAGCATCCCAATGATATTTTGCATATACAATCATCACGCAATGACTGAAATGTAAAAAATACCCCTAAATATTTTAGGCAATGACATTTAATTGAATAAATTGATACCTTATTTTTGATCCCCGATTTTAAGATATTAATGAGTTTTACACGAGATCCTTTTAAAAAGTACATACAATGAAATATTTAGGCTAACGCTACTTGCATCACAATTCATATCATCCTTAAAGTGTTTACACTTGCGTTCATAGTTAGCATTAATATATTTCTCATTAGTGAGAAGAACTCTTTTGGAGGAATCTGAAACTGTAAAAGCACTCGCTAGTCTGTTGTCATTGTAACGACTTGTTTATCACAACTTGCCGTCAAATTGTAAATGCACTTTTTACTTGCCGTTGCCGTTCCGTCGACGGCACTTTCAGTCGTAACTTTTTAGTCGTCACTTGTCAAGCTAGAATAGATGTCACATTTCCAAAGTCAAGTCAATAGTTCACTTTTTCACTATTTTAAAGTCAAGTCAAAGTTAAAGTGTAATTTGGTTAGTAAATTGTTGTAATAAATTGCTAGTCTTGCTTCCTGTTCAATTCTGCGATCGTGCTCGTTGAATCCAGTGATTTTGCCTCTTTTGTACGCTCGTTTCACCTGTTTTCATCGCTATCATTGCTAGTCTGTGCTCAAAGCTCCTATCATTCTTCTCTGGCTGTAAAGAACTGAACTAGCAAGTGCATTTCGACCCACTCCCTCGAAACCAAGCTCAGGAGCGGAATCGACGCATACCCATCATCACACAAGTCTATATTCGTACAGAACAATGCTCCTTCCTTCACCAAACAGTAAGGCAAATACATAGTGACATTGCTTCGGACTTTCTATTCAGTTTATTCATTCATTCAAAAAAGTTGGAGGGCATGCATATAATTTTTATGGTAAACTGTGATCCGCCTATTTACATTTAACTTCAAACCAAAACCAATTAATTATGAAAGCGCTTAACTTAATTTAGAAGTTCAATGAAGCAATGGTAATTGGAGGCATGCAATACAACGGCAATATCTCATGTACTGACGGCATTGAATGGAATAACACAGCATAGTCAGCGATTGAAAAATATCTTGGAATTAAAATAAGTAATTTCGACTTGCTTTGATATTTCTGGATAATTGGTTTAGCAATTTATCTTATTTAGTTATGGCTCGTTTCCCCATGTTTTGTTACAAGCGCTGTTTTCGTGAGGCTGTCGGACTTCCATAAAACGTTAACCGTTTCTTTCAAATAGAATCCTTTATTCACGTTAATGATTTTAGATAGATGTGCTGTTAACAATGATCAAGCCAAGTAATAGACGAGTTCATATTGTTCGTAAGAATTTTTCAATATTTGTAAGTAAGGTATAAACTGTTCAGCTTAAAAGGTTTTCAGTTTAGGTTTTTTATTCAATGGATTGTCAATCAAGGCAAAACATGAAAGTCACAGTGCGGCGTAATACTCACGATAAATAACAACAATAGAGAAGAGGAAATCTGCAGATAAATTTTTTACATTGAATCACTCTGGAGGCACTAGACAAGCGGCATTGTGAAATGGTAATAAAAATATTATTTTTTTTAAATTCATACTGCAGCAATCGACGAAAACGTGAGCGGGTATACTTTGATACGAGTAGCCATTCTATTATTTCGGATCCAATGTGTTAATATAGCCATTTAGCTAACAGCCTTTTTGAAGTTTCCAATTTGGACAAATCTGTCTGTCTGTCAGACAAATGTAAATATGTCGATTTTCGTCACTTGGATCACAAACTTACCAAGAAATATTCCAATTACGCATTACACGATCACAAAGTTTCTTCCGAGATGTGGAAAAATTTGAATGACTCCAAAAATTTAGTGCTCCTAACGTGCAAACTAATAACGCAAATATAGTCAAAAAGAGTATGTCCCAAGCTTGTGTAATTCAAAGTACAGAGTATAGGGACCTTTTTGCTCTGTACGCAATACAAATATCTTGTACATATTTCTAAGCTGTGAAACGACTGGGTGCCGTGGGGATGACCTGGAGGTCACCAAAGCCAGTGATGCAGGATGATGATGCAGTGTGAGGAGTGAGATGCAATGCAC
>JAQIXX010007640.1:0-10558 GCA_034700605.1 Willowsia nigromaculata | reverse complement strand
TGCACTGCACTGAATTGCAAACATCCAGGTAAAATATTTTTTTTATTAACTAGTGAAAGCATTTATGGTGTTAAGTACTTTCTGTTTCGTTTATGTTTGTCTGTCTGTCTATCTATCTGTCTGTACACCGACCTGATGACTTTCGTGCTCTTTGACCTACAAACTAAAAACTTGCCACACATATACTATAGGTCATGGGGAACTTCTATGTTGAAAATGGGGTCAATAAGTAAACTAGGTCAAAGGTCACGAGGTCAAATGTCAGGAGAGATGAATATTTTTAATGCTTTTTAAATAGGGATTGGTTTTTCTGCAGGCTGGAATGCGATGATCAGAGACAGAATTAAGAATTGGTTTTATTCCCTAATATGTCACCTATCGCAAAATCACTTGGCATGTGAATGAATCATGTAGAAAGAAATTTTATGATTGCATATATCTCGTATTCTGCCGATTTTTAAAGGAAATAGTGTAAAACTTTGGAAAAATGGTCCTATTTCATGTCCTATTTAGCCGATTTTTCGTGCATGTTTTCTCAATTTTCTTGCGTATTTCCTCTTTCTCTGGCGGTGATATTGGGATATCAAAAGCCAGTGGCAAAATAAATGTTACATAATCCTAAAAGCTCAAAAAATCGTGCCAGGGGATGGATAGCGTTTCGAAAACCCTAAAAGATATGGGGTTACGAAAAATGATCACAAGTGAAATGAAAGTCGCCCGTCGCTATATGGGGATGGGTGACGGGAAGTCGTCATATAAGGACGGGTGACAAAAAATCGTCACAAGGGACTGAGGTGACGAAAAATCATCACAGAGAGGTAGGTGACCAAAAACTGTCAATGGAACGTAGGTGACAAATCGTCAAAGGGGAGTAGGTGACGAAAAACTGTCAATGGAACGTAGGTGACAAATCGTCAAAGGGGGGTAGGTGGCGAAAAATTGTCATAATTGGCATTAGTGGAGATAAGACGTTGCTGTGGAGTCACAGTTTTTATTATTTGTTTAATTACGGGTTTACATCGGACTATTTCAATTTTGTTTCTGTCTGCATCAGCAGTAAATTATTATGCAACACCTTTTACTCCTTTAGCAAACGATTGGGAAGCTGAAGAATGTTATGAGGCAGGCTGTACAAAGTATCCTCCGTGGAGATCCTTTCGAGGAGGTAAATAGTCTTATTTGTTTTAAAGCAGTTCTCCTTAGACTTTAAGACGAAACTGTACCTAATTTCACTTCAAATTTTTAGGCGGAGATCATACCTGCACTGCACTGAATTGCAAACATCCATGTAAAAATTATTTTTTTATACAAATTTGTTACTGTCTGAATAAGCAGTTAAATATTATGACACACTGTTTACTTCTTTAGCGAGCGATTGGGAAGCTGAAGAATGTTACGAGGCAGGCTGCACAAAGTATCCTCCGTGGAGATCCTTTCGAGGAGGTAAGTAATTTTATTAACACCTGAATGCATGTATATTCTTTATAAACGGTTATTGTTTTGGATATCCTGTCTGTCTATGTGTCTACCTGTGTACACGGTTTCCCCAAAACCACTTGACAGATTGTCACCAAACTTGGTACACGTATTCCCTAAGTCAAAACAAAGACTTGAAGGGAATGTCAGACCCTAGTTTCAACGGAAACCGTTAAAAACCGTTATAACAGCAAATTTCACATTAATCAAAATACAGCATGTATGGAATCACTCCATTACAGTTTCTCACTGATCATTTTCTTAATCATTAACTTGATAGACTTAATCGGTACAACGACTTAAAAGTTCAGATGATTGTGTTTGTTTCTGTTCAATCGCGTCGATACAAGTCGGAGCATTCAGGAGTTGGATTTTAGGGTTTACACCCTTCTAGTTATTTTTAAAAAACTTCTCTTTAAACCTTAACGCCAAATTATATTTAATCCCTTATCAAATTTTTAGGTGGAGATCATACCTGCACTGCACTCAATTGCAAACATCCATGTAAAACAAACTTTTAATTCGAATTTTTTACTCTCTGAATAAGCAGTAAATTTAAATGCAACGCTTTTAACTCTTTTAGCGAGCGAGTGGGAAGCTGAAGAATGCTATGAAGCAGGCTGTACAAAGTATCCTCCGTGGAGATCGTTGAGAGGAAGTAAGGGATTTCATTGGATGCTCATGAAAGTAATTCTCTTTAAACTTCTAAGCCAAATTGTAATTGCAATTGGACAACGATTCTAGGGTTCAGAGGTTTTCCACCAGCTGGTCCACCCCCTATATTTGGATTTAGAGCGGTATGTAAACAGATCCCGTGTCCAAAGTACAAACTGTGGCCTATTCCAATGACAAAGCCGTGGCCATTTTTACCATATTACGAATAATTCAGGTAAGCATTCCTTTTCCCCCACTTTTAATACTTTAGCAAAAATTGCAGCGACTGCTCTGGTTAAGAACAAAAAAGCTTACAAGTTTCTTTTTAATGAATATTTCATATCGGAATTTCTTAACATAATACTAGCTATTCAATACCGTTCCTTCACTGCAAACAGATATAACGAAATTGAGAAATGAGGACGCCCGCCACCACCACTTGGTTTAAAACCTCGAAAATAGTGTTGCAGAAATTAAATAAATCATTGTCCTTTGTAAATTGTTTGTCTTTATATATATATAAACGCATTACCAATAAAGAAAATATATTAAAATACAATTTCTTTCAGAGGAAATATTCGTTTAATTAGTATAGTACAGAATATCGCTAACTAATTGAAAATGATAAAACTTCTCGGGATTAGAACAGTAGTGTTTCCACAAATTTAGTTACTACAAAGAAATGGTTATGACACATTAAATCGCAATCGTTAAGCCTGAAATTTTTATTCTGACATTCATCCTGTTTCAAAGCATATATTTTCCATCTGTCAGAATAATGATTAATTGCTTAACTACAATGAAATCTTTCTTTTACATTTTTATTTAGCGGCATCAAGCCTTATTATATTTTAAGCTTGCATCTTTTTAGAAAACAGTATGAAAGTTTCCAGCAACTAATCTAATAATGTTTTATTATTTTTGTCTTTCCTTAAGTGCAAAAATTCCATTGATAAGCACACAATTTTTCCACTCATGTTTCTATGTACATTCGGCTTTCATTTAAGTCCCTTAACAGTCACCCTTTTAACTTCCAACATTTAATGCAAATTGTTTACAATTCATGACTTTAGCGCGACGTTACTTCCTTTTTTTGTCATGAAAACAGTAGTCTGGCTATACAGATTTGCAGTGCATTGTATTTTTGGGGTCTTTGGGTTGGAATGGTTGAAGAGGTTTTGAATGAGTAGTGTTGAAGGCTCAAATATGCCTAATTATTTTTATGAAGATATTTTCCCTGGCTCTTATTTTTATGTTGACTGGAGTGAGCTCGGAAAACCCTATTCTCGAACACACTTGCCTCAGTGGCGTCAACTAATTATTATGCCCAAATATGGCAGTGCCCAAATATGGCTTATCAAAAATAATCAAATTAAACAACAATGATTATCACAATTAGTTAACAATAATTGACGATCTTTTTATTGCTAACTTTCACACAATCAATCATACAAAATTACAATTAAAAATGACAATTAATTTAAGACTTTTAGAAACTAGCTTCTATCAGCGGAGCTCTCAACTTTCCTCTGGTCTTGCAACTTGCCAACTACTCTCTCTCCCGTTGCCGTTTCTTCTTCTCGTAGCAAACAACACAGACAATTCTCCGCATGCCTACATTTCAAACTTACAGACCAAAAAACAAATACTCAATGACAATAAAATATTATATGTATGTATTCTGGAACGGTGGAGGTGATGCTAGCGGCTTCCTTCAGAAATTGACAAGTAGTTTAGATAATCCTTTGTTGCCGGAGTAAGGAATTAGGATACACCGTCGAGAAAGGAGCTTCAGATTATTTTTAGTGCTTATTTCACCTAAGGTAAAGGCTGAAAAATTCTAAAAGCTTAAAACATAATTGGTACTTCGGAAGTTTTTCATGAAACCTAATTTGGCGAATAAAATAATTTTGTTACATTTTTTATTGCAGATACAAAATAAAGTGATACATTTGTTTGTAAAGAAATTATCCGTGTTGTCAGTTCCGGTGAATCAGAGGTATATATACCAGTCGTCCACTACCATCCAAAACACAACAATCAACAGAAAAGCGTAGTTGAAAAAATATTTTATTTCTGAAATCTTGCAATTTGTCGAAATGGGTGGACAGAATTTAATTTTAAAATTCACACTTTTTCTACTTGTTTCATGTATTTTGAAAAGTTGTGTCATCTGTTTCCCATTGGATCCGGAGGTAATAAAGAGTTTTGATTAAATATTCGTTTTTGAAATAGTTTTAACATGTGACAAAGGAGTAGCAATAAAGTTTGCACAGGATATTTCAAATTTTGTTTTATATTCGCAGGTTTCAACTTCCGTTGAAGAAAAAGATACGTCAGATACTGAGAACGGCAGCTCGGACACGATATGTGTACTGTATAAACGTTGCACCTTACATCTCAACGACTGCTGTGGTGACCAGAGATGCGTTTTTGACTTTCCTCCTCGATGTAAGCAATGAATACTTCCAATAGACATAGCAAAAACAAAATTTGAATTTAAGTCTGGAGTGAAAATATATTTTGAATTTTTCAGTCTCATTACAAAATTTTAAATCGTTCTTTCAGGCCAATAGTTTCCAATGACAAGCGGACTCTGGACGTTTCATCCGGTCTGCAATGAGCCACCAAATTTGATGACATATATGCTTCCAATCGGATGTCTTTCATTTTCAATAGCAAAATTTATTGTTTTTTTTAGTTTTAGAATTGCACGCATGAAATATTGAGATTATTTTTAAACAGAGTGCTCTTCGTACTTAACAGACTTTCATTTCTTAATAAAACATTCCTGAACTGTTTTTTATAACTATTTATAACTTTGATTGTTTGTAAACGCTTGTACATCACAATTTACTATCTAAAGATTTTATTTTGAGTGAGTGAGGACATTTGCGCTTCACCATAGACCATTCCATATAAAATTAAATGTTCCATTGTTGAGACTGGGGTCATGATTTTAAAGACTACATGATAAATATGCTTAATGCGGGTTTTGCACAGCTACAAACATAGAACGTCAAGAGACTTAACTGAAGGGTAATCTGGGTGGCCAATGATCAATGAATAATCAGTACATTATCCAATTAAACTTTTTGCTCTACGTACTTCACTTTTATTGCAAATCATCAAAAAAAGAATCAACAAACTACTTCAGCTTCACAATAGATCTAATCAGAAGTAAAAATTCAAAAAATACGAACTTAAAGTAAAGAGGGATTGACACTGATGATAAAATTTTAACTTCAATTTGATAAATGCAATTGGTTTACTCTAGTCCTATATAACTTATAAAAATGGAATAATAATGTAGATATTTTGTAACTATTCACGTAGATGACCTTCATATTAGTAAAAGAATTATTATTAACAGAAGAAAATAAAACAGTTGGTAACACAATGAATATGAAAATTGAATATCAGATAAAGAAAACAAATGATTCGAAATGAATCTGTGTTTTTATGATCTTATGAATTGCGTCACAAACTTTCATTGTGCTTTTTCCACAAATTAAAAACATCTATATTACTACACAGCAGTAATAAACCATTACCGAAGTAGATTACACCATGCATATTTAGTTGCCAAAGTACGTGTCAAAAATTTTTCTTCCGAATCCCATCTTTTAAGTGTAACTAATTATAGTATTCAAAATTACAATTAACTCTCGAATTTTGTATTATGCAAAAATTGTTTTTTAATTTTCTTACTATCCTTGTTGTTTTTAAACTCGAAGTTTTTCAGATGGCGTAGCCCCTTCAGCTCTTCAAAAGTCTCAGTATCATTCCTTATTTCATTCCCGCCCATTCCGTTGATTCAAAAGCTGCTTTCGAATTCATTGAAAATGATAGAAGCTCTGTGTTCAATTAAAACCAATGTCAAATATTTCACACGCTATCCAATCATTTTACACCGAAAAAAAGATTTCTAAATGTGTACGTTTCAAGACTGTGATACTTGGATCATGAGCCGTGTCGTTAGATTTGGAATTGGGATCATATCCCAACAGCCCGATAATATCTACTTCACTGCCGAACTTAATTTCAAAAGAGACGAGTTATGGTAGGCGTTCACAAATCATTGAAAACTTCCAATTGTTTATTTCATCAGCGTTAACTAATTCCAGGTTGGGAAACGCGTTTAGCAAATACCCGAAACATTTTTTGGTAGCACCTCCAAATCCTCCAAATAAAAGCTGCGTTAACACCTTGCAGGGATTGACATTAAGGTTGGGTTCATCCCGTCCAAGATTAAAGAAAAAGTATTTTCGTAACCCTAACGAACCTTTCTTACATTCGGGTTTCCTTAAAACAGTCCACCGGAAAACTATAATGACTTCACTTTTCTCCTTTAAGTTTTGAAGTGGTTGTCGGGGGAGAAAAATCAGAGGAAGATTCGTCTAGAAACCTTCAATGCAACGATCTTTTTGAGATTTGATATACAAATATAAAATATCCACTGCTGTCTCACGTTGACAGTGTCTTACATTTCAGGTCATTGTTTGTTACTTTCTTAAAAGTAATTTATGAATATGTGTGATACATATGTGGATCTTTAAAATAGACTTTTAAAATGAAAATACCGTTTATTGAGATGACTATCGGAGGTGAACACAAATCATCGGAGTGAAAGCGCAAATTTACAAGTATGCTGATAAAAAATCACGTAATAAGCGACATCGGTTAAGTGTGATCTGCTTTGGTGTGACCATCCTTGAAAAAGTTTAAAGCCGCACGTATAAAAAATCGATAACTACAAAGGGCTTCTGTTAGATTGCACGTTTTGCTTTGATTTCATTGATTGACGAGTGTTTTGCTGATTATTTGCGATATAAAATCAGATTTTTTTTAACAGAGACTAAAGTACATAATTATGAATGTACAACCTATAACATGCATGTATATTCTATCCTTGTAACTGATTGCCTTGGATGATGCTTGTCAGTGTAGTGTTACGCGTTGCTTATGGCTCTTATAGAGTATATAATTTAATGTTTGCTTATCAGAATCCACTACGTAACAATTTGATATAAAAACAATTTAATTAGACAATAATATACTACCAAGCTGATCTGATATCGACAGCAAACAACAAAGAGGACTATTTTGGTTTGGATGTGGATAGTTTAGTGTCAAGTTATTGTACGATTTAATAAAAAATTTGTGCAGAAATTTATGCTAAATTTCAAGACTCGATATTTATTACTATCCCTGTTAGCTTCTGGTGCAAACTTTATTTGAATGATATTTAGTTATTCAAACAGATCTTGTCATCATTATTTTCAGCCAAATTCAATGACAAATGAAATGTACCTTTTCTTTAAATTAATCTTTCGTTTAATCACTTAACGTTTCACATACAATAAGCATAAATCGTTGATTTTCTTTCCCATAATCCCTCCATCAGAATCATGATCACCCGAATTCTTTGAAAACACCTTCGATTAGTAACACGCATTGATTTTTTAAGAATGAAGTGTAATGGAACATTTTTGCTCGCTAATTTTAAAGATTTCCTATCTAATGTTTCGTTTACCTTTTTTACCCAGCGGCACCAAGATTTATTATATTTTAAGCTTATATCTTTTAAGAAAACAGGAAAAAAAGCTTTCAGAAATCATTCTGAGAATGTTTTTATGGTTTGTTGCTCTTCTTCAAATGGAAAAATTCCGTTGACTAGCACATAATTTTTCCACTCATGTTTCTTTGCACATTCAGTTTTCCTTTCAATCCTTTAACAGTCGCCCTTTTAAATTAATACAAAGAGTTTATTACACATGACTCTAGTACGGCGTTACTTCTCTTTTTTGTCATGAAGACAATGATCTGAATATACAAACTTGCAGTTCGTTTTATTATGGGTCCTTGGGTTTGAATGGTTGAAGAGGTTTTAAATGAATATTTTGAGTAAACCCTTGTTGCAGAGGAAAAATATTAGGATACTCCGCCAAAAAGGTCATTCAGATTATTTTTAGTGCTTATTTAACCATACTTGCGGTAATGCTGGAAACATTTCATATACTTAAAGCATTATCGTTACTTTGGAAGTTTCTCATGACACCTGGATTAGGGAATGAAGGCAACTTTAGTAATTTTCTTTAAGATAGGCTTGTCACTTTAATATTTATCATACATTCTTCGTTTCATAGCATTTACTTCCTATTCATCAGAATCACAAGGATGTGCTAAACTACAATGAAATTGTGTTTTTTGAAAGTAGCTTCTTGTTTCACTTATAACGGATATGGATTTTTAAAGAATACAGTTTATAGGAAATTTGATGTTTGCTAATAATTATAGACTACTTTTGTATCCTTTTTTTACTCTTTCATTCAATGGTGCCAAGCCTTACTATATTTTGATTTTTTAAAGAAGATAGTAAGGAAACTTTCAGCAGTCTTGCTTAGAACTTGTATTTTTTGTTGTTTCCTCAAATGCAAACATTCCTATGCTCAGCACGTGAAATTTTCAGTTGTGTTTCTGTGTTCATTCGGGTTTATTTTAAATTCCTTAACAATAACGTTTTTTCTTCTAAAACCAGCGATAACTCTCAATGATTTTAGGTCAATAAAAATAACTTTACTATTCATGACTTTGAAATGACCATCATTTTAGTTGGGGAATGAAAGCAACTTTATTGCATTTTTATTAGACATGGAAAATAAAGCTATAAGTGTGTCTGTGAAAATATTTTCCGTGTTGTCAGTTCTAGTGAATAAGAAACACACAAAGCTTTTATGAATGGCAAGCATTGGGTAAGCTTAAAATAACTCGTCCCAGAATTTTTCATAAATGTCTTATGAAAACTGTATGCAATGTACATATGCTTAGTCCATACATGCAAAGATTATTCCATAATTACGTTACCCTGCTTTCTACCCTTCTCAAAATATTGATTGTCCACTGGACATGTATACTCTGACAGCAGACAGCTTAAACCCCACAATGCTTTTTACATACATGCTTTCTAAAAGACTACGTGCAACTGATCCTATGCTCTCCACCGAACAACATGCGGAGCATTTAACTCTGTTCAAAATACGCCTAACCAAATATTTCCTATAAAAGTTTGTTTACATTTTTACAAACAGGCGAGAAATCTCAAGAGCTGCTGCGTGGTTCCAAATATTTTTTTTCCGTGTCATGACGAAATTTATTTTTTGAATTTAATTAGTGGTATTGTTTTGCTTCCATAAATAAAGAGTTGCTTTGGTTGGTTAAGCAGAATACAGTAGAGAAACAGGTGATTCACATTTAAAGTCAATTAATTTTAGCAGCAGGGACAATATTCATTAGAACACTTACTCCTTAATTTACTCTAGAATATTAGATTCGTCTTAAAGAAAACAGCCGTGGGCTATGTTCCTTGACATTGGTCGTTGAATAATATTCTTTAGCAAAAACGTGTTTGTTATTTTCAATTTAATTTAAGTTGACATTTGAGTCCGTGATGAGTCGCACCAGAGAAATAAAGTCATCAAAACGGGAACATGTGCAAAACAATTTGGAACTAGAAAGACAAAATGAAACACACAAAGCTTTGCTTAATGATGTGGTAAGTTAATACAAAATAATCATCCATTAAAACCTTAGAACGTAATGCAAGCTTGTGTACATAAATTGCCTAAATATTTTGTCTTTGCAGGTCCTTCAGAACATCTTTAAGTATTTGGCCTTCAATGAACTCAAGTCATGCCGAGAAGTTGGGAACATAACTTGGCTTAGAAACTCAAAACAGGCTTGGTGGTCAAAATCAAAAGTAGTAATCAAAACAAACGACAAAATTGCAGATTATCTCAGTCAAACTGAGATTGCATCTAATGCCACAAACTACAAATTGGAGTTTTATGACGGTGGTTTGGAACCGTTTTGGGAAAGATTGGGGCCTTCAATAACATACTTTGAGTTCGGATTCTGCGCCGTGAAATCTGCGGATGACTTTCGCAAGCTTCTTTATATTCAGTGTCCAAATTTGGAGAAATTAGTTTTTGAGTTTTTCGCCTCTGATCCAATCACTGTGACTAGCGTTGTGGAACCTTTGGAATGGAAGCCGCCTCAGTTTGGAGAAAACAAGAATTTAAAATCTTTGAAACTTTTGGGATCATTCCAAATTCCCGTGTCTTGGATGGAACTGTTATCCCATTTCCCAAATTTACAGGTACAATTTCCATAGAAAATTTTATAGTCTATTTGTTATTGTGAACTCTGTGTATTGGAGGAATTAATTTATGTAAAACTTTTTTGCGTAGATTTTGGAAACAGTTGTGGAGACGGACGACATTTTTAAAGCAATTTCACTCATTCGCCGTCATGATCCAAAGATGCTGAAGCTAAATCGCATCAAAATACGTACCTTACTAGGAAATAATTATGACGAATCATTTCGTTCAGTTCTTCTCGATCCCAAACTCTCACTTGAAGCCGTGCA
>JAQIXX010007639.1:0-10559 GCA_034700605.1 Willowsia nigromaculata | reverse complement strand
ATGTGGTTAGTAAGGAGAATTAGAATATTTAAGGAGACTGGAGTGATTGACTGGTGGGGAAGGTATATAAAAGAAAACCGATTTTTGCATCAGATTGTCTCGGAATCTCATGTTCAGGAACCCACAATGAGTGGAAATATTTTGGTAATATTTATTGTATTACTATGCGGACATTGTTTCGCAATGTTGTGTGGTGGAATCGAGTGTAGGCAAACCCTTCGGAACAATATTATGAGATGGACTAAAATATTATGGTGTGTTGACCATGATAAAGTTAAATTGTCCTTTAACCGTACACAAATAACTTACCTCACTAAATTGTAAAGAAACCTTATTCATGTGTTTATTTGGTAACAAAAACGTGTTTAAGTATTTATATTACAGAGATAGAAAGTATCTTAAAATTTGTAAAATTGAGCATATATTTTGTTCATACATTCATGCATGTCATCCAAAATCATCATTTGCCCCAGTTAAATATACTTGGGTAGGTCTAACGACTAGTTATATGTTTTATATGTCCTTCATTTAAAAGATTATGATCAGTATCTATCCTCCAATATCAGTTCTAATTGAGGGAAAAATTACTATAAGGTATCAAGCAATAAAATAAATTGGCATAATATGATTCAAGTTAGGTGTAATACGTGCAAATGTATTCTGCTCCGCACATTAACAAACTAGCTGTTTTGGTCCAAGTTAAAATTCACCAGTTAATACACCTTTTAATATTATGTTAACATTTTTTCTTCATGGCGAATATCGATTGAAATAACACGTAAGAGTTTGGCTACCTCCACTCCCTGTATTTAAGTATTTACCTGATACTAACACATAATATTTGGTATCCTAGGTACATAAGAGGCATTTGAAATCAAATTTTGTAAATTTCTTTATTAATATTTAATTGACAATATAAACGTACATGTACGTAGGAAATATTTTTAGCATACACACGTCTAAATGGATGCAAAAATTTAAAAATGTACATTGACAAAATAGATGGCTAGTAAGATATAATTGATATACAAGAGTTGTTTAGAGATTGCTTTCTTTTTCATTGTTATCTAAAAATGCTAAATTTGAAGTTTAACAATTTTGATAAGCAAATCCTTTTGATTTTTAACTCTTTAACAAATATTTTAACTTTAGATAATTTTTTATGACTTATGAGGTTTCTGTAGTAATTTTCATCAGGCAAGATTTATGTGTAAGTATTCATGTAGTTGCTTCAAGAGTTTTGTAACTTACCGACTTAATACATATGTAACCATAACATAAAATATTTAAAAATCTCCAATTTTTCTTTCCAGAAAGCATAGCATCAAAAATAAGATTTCGCATCGATTGAAAACAACGAAATCATTAGTATTCTAACTCTACACTTTGATGCTTGAGTTGCTCCAACACAAATTGTGCTTAATCTTATACCTATACTACAAGCATGCATCACATCATGAAATCTGTGATATTCAACATTTGTTATGTTCATATCTTTATAAATGTCATCGGAAGCCATCATTTTTATGTTAGAGATGCTTTAGGTATCTCTAACGAATAAATACTAGTTACATGTTTTACATACAACTAATTAGGGCTAATTATTATGACAAGTATGAATCATATACATATGCTCCAACATCAGTTTTAATATGGGGGAAAGTTAACTATACGGTATCAAGTATGTAATACAGTTTACTTTAATCACAAAAACTAGTTTATATAATTCAAGTTGTTCAAGCTGTAACTGTAATCTCCTCCACACTTTGAGAAAAATGTGCCTGATTATTTCTGAATAAAAATTTATCAAGTTAATATTATGTGAACTTTTTCTTAATGGCAAAGATAGATTTAAAAAAGATATAAGAGCTTGATTAGCTTCACCACAAGTATTTCACTTGAATAAGTTTTCTGGGTAACATTTAATTTTTAAATCCAACACAAGATTAATAGTTAGATTAATTATATCATAAGCATATGTACATATTCTTTTAAAAAATATGAAACCCGCACATTATAACTTAAGGTATACCAATTAAACTACAATCGTATAATACGGATCGCGTGTTTAAAAGTAAAATTACTTATGTGTCAATATATTAGTGTTCCTCGACTGTCCTCATTTTGTGGTCAAATTATATCAACCTATTACAGTGTGATATAAACGTACAAAAGCTTTATTTTTACATTTTTCAAATTTTCAATGCATGCTAAAAACTTTTTATGGAATCTTTCTCCGTTGAATGACAACTAAAACCAAAATTCAAGTTTGATATTTAATATCCATTTTCAAAATTAGACGTACTAACATAAATTAGTGACCTGAACCGTTTTATCCTTTAAATAAAACAACAATTTACAAATTGTATTTATCAAAAACGTTTGCTCATGTAACCAAAAATGTGGGTTTATATTCTACTTAGGGTGTTTTCGATAGCACATGCCAGAGAAGACATCAGCGAACCAATATCTTTCACTGATATTCAAATTTCTAAATTTCTAAACTTACCTCCAGAATTAAGTGAGCATTTATACAGATTCAAGCCTTTACCATATAACACAGGGACAAAAACATATTTGGAGGATTTGTCTTTGGAAGATCTTCATCCAATTATACAAAACTTGGGGACTAAAAACTGTTTAATTTTGGTGGATAATTTCAATAGACTTGATATTCCGGCTGGCGCAGAACAAACAGTTTTAATCCGTCAGCTTACTGCAGGGACCATATCGAAATCAGATTATCCGGATCAAAAGAGTGTTTTTGCATGGCTGCCTTTCAGAAAGTTTAGATGGAACACAACCGAAATGTTCATCTCCCTAAAGCCCTGTTTAGTTATAGCTTTGTACTATGAAACTAGTTGTCTGCACAAACATGATTTTATTCCATACACAATGAAATCCAAACCTTGGCAGTGTGAGATTCAAGTTTCAATATTTCTTCCCGAGTTTCTTGCCAATGATTTGTTGTTGTATCCGACTGAGTATCCTACCATATTTGAATACTCACATAAGGTGTACGAATCTCATACCCAGGTACTTCCTACGGTTGTATCAACGCATATTATGTTGATTTCGAAACGCACAAAAATTTCTAGCTATTCTCAACTAACCTGGGTTCAACGGGCATTTACGCATCTACGTATGCTGCATTCATCTGGGCTGGGACCGCATATGCATACTGAAGTACTGGTTTTACAACTAGATCAAAAACGTTCAGAATTGTACACTTTTTGCTCATTATTTCAACCAAAAACTTTTTCGTTAATTCGTGTAAGTACGAGGGACTTCGTGAATGTTATTAGTAATGCGGTAGTCCCAAAAATCTGTGAATCCATCAATATCTTATTCCCAAGGAGGTCGTACGAAATCTTTTATCGAAATGTGCTCTTGTGTGTGAACCGTTTTACAAAATCTCTTCTGCTTAACCAAGTTCAAGATGGTGATCAAGTTGCTCACGCCTATATAAATGTTTGGATGACTCTTTTGTACAACTATTCCTACAATTTGGAAGGGAATAGATATTGTGTTAACGGTAAAATACGAGAATATGATGACTTCCTTTATGTGGACACAGAAATGTATATTTTTGAAGAGTCTAGAGAAGTGCTTCAGAGATTTGAATTTTCGGTACTTAATACTCTGAGCAGCTTGCAGGTGATTGGATGTGGTGCAACAGAGGCGGAATCTCTCCCCTTCTGGGAACTCGTAAACGTATTTGATTATTATACTTGGATTCTTATTTTGATTACATCTGTTCTGTTAGTTTTTGCGCTGAGATCTCTGAATGCTACAAAATCAAATAATTTTTTGAACCAAATAGAAATTATTGTGAGGGCGTATTTGAACCAGGATGAAAGCATTCATCTCCTTCGACGAATCTCGTCAACTCGGTTCTGTTTAGCAATGTTTGCTCTCTCGGTCATAGTTACAAGCAATGCTTGGAAGAATGAAAATGTTTACAACATGGTTCTGCCTCGTAAGGCGGTGCATTTGACACACTTCCGGCAATTTGTTGAGCAACATTTTCTTGCATACACTAGAGTGTCGACTATTTCGGCTTGGATCGGGCATCATGGGGAACATATGTTTTCAGGGTTTGCTCACGATAGTAGACATTATCTTTCAGATAAAAATAAGCACTTTAAGCTAAGTTCTGAAGTGAGTCAACTTGATATTTCGACGTACGATGAACAGAGTTTGGTTTACAATTACACAATGTTGCATCCAAAAAAGTCAAACATTTTCGAGAAAGCTATATCACATGGTAGAACTCTCAGTAGGCAAAATGGGTATTTGGCAAGGCCAATTATTTATGATTACTATCGCGAGCATGAAGAAAAAGTTTTGTGGGAACATTTAAAATTTTGCAACAAGTCAGCTCTAGTGGTTCCCGGTTTTATGTGTACAAATTATCTAAATAAATTGCGTAGGGAGAATGTGTCGGATGATTTAATTCATTTGGGGAAGGAACGATATTATGACTCGTATGATATATTTAGTATAATGAACTACACCCCAATGTGGTTAGTAAGAAGAATTAGAATATTTAAGGAAACTGGAGTTATGGATTGGTGGGGAAGGTACATAAAAGAAAACCGATTTTTGCATAAGATTGTCTTTGAATCTCAAGTTCAGGAACCCACAATGAGTGGAAATATTTTGGTAATATTTATTGTATTGCTATGCGGACATTGCCTTGCTATGTTGTGTGGTGTAATGGAGTATAATATGGCTATCAGATACAATATTAAAAGGTTGGCTAAAATATGCTTTTGTAATGTCTTTCAAAAAGTCAAATTAACACAATTCAGTCTTACACAAACAAACTGTCTTACTGAACTAAAATTGAAACTCATTAAGTTATTTTTTTTTTGTTTTTGAATATTTTGAGGAAATTACAAATACAATTTTTGGTGATAGGGTAATATTGTGGGCATTTTAGTAGATGATTGACACAATACAAAACATGCGTATGGAATTAATCCTCTAGCTAGACGTTACACTGGCATCATGTGCTTCATTTATTCTGGTTTAGCGTTTTTTTGGACATCTTGAAATATTTTGTTTTAATAAAGTTGTATAATTTGAAGATTCTCTTGATACCTCGTATTAGTTTTATTTGAGTAGACTCTTGAACCCTATAATATATTTTTTGCGTTAAAAATCATTAAGCGTTTGAAAAGGAAATAGTTTATCCTGTCATGACATAACTTAAACTTTAATAGATTCTTCAATACTTTAATAATGGAATTATTATTTATTTCAATACTTCATCATTAAACCTACATGTTCGAATTATGTATAATTCAATCAAGTGGTGTGTGAAAATGACCAGTGACCAGGTGGCGAAACGAGTAGTTCAACAGATGAATTTTGTACGCCAAAGTTCTCTATGAGGAGTTGAGACATTCACAGAAGAAGAATCCCAACACTGGCAATGATGACTAGATGGAAAAGTCATGAGAAAAAAATGCTAGCACAAACAATTATTATGATAAAAAAATATGCATTAGTCAATATATTGATTGCATTAAACACAGAACTTGAGTGACTGATAATTGCTATAAAAAATTTGAGAAAACAGAACTGCTTTGTATTAACAATATTAGATAGTGTAAAGTACTATTTATTATGTAATACGAAATGAAATGGGTGCATTTTCTGTAGATGTACACAAACAACTATCATTAAATAAATTAATGTTAGTTTTACTAAGAAATCCAAACTAAACTGCTTATTATTGTCGTATCACTAGATAACTTTAGTATAAGGTAAGGTATGTTAATTTGTAGCCAAACCAGGCATTACGATGATATTAGAGATGCAATAAAGATTTATAGAACCACGAACAAAATATTGTTTAATTGTTAATGTGTTTGATTATTGATTACATAATAAGAAGTATGTAGAGTTAACAAAATGTTATTGCGTTGATAATAAGGAGTAAATCATTTAACTAAAAAAATTAAAAAAAGCTGGGTGCATGGTGCATACTTCAGTATAAAAGTGTCAAATCAAAACTAGGCTTTACAGTTTGCTTCTGGACAATTTAAAGGATGCATGGATCACGAATCATATCTCATTAGACTTTGCTGACAGTCCAATTTCTCTTGACATTGACATCAAATTATCCTCAACGTTAAATAGTACAAAATTAAAACTAAGCACTGTGAGAGTGAGCGAAATTACCCTGACAATTAGTAAGTGAGCAGTTTGCAATGAAACTCATTCCATCCATTCCATATCTATCAGAGGAACATTTAGTTGTCACGCTCAAATGAGCAATCTCCTTGGAAACCAGCTCATTCTAGTAAATCATATAAATAGTAAATTGGTATGTTTTGAAATTTCAAGCTCAGTAAACCAGGTTGCTTCCTTATCGAATTTTGATAAGGATCTTGTGGAGCAGTAAGGACATCAGAAAAGGGGAAACCTCAAATCCAATTGGCTTTATTTTTTCAGATAATTTCAAACAATTTTGCAAAGAAACGGTAATTTTTTTTCAAGATTGCGTGAGGCAGGAAAACTTGTGTGGTAAAGATCTTTGCCGGAACGTTCTCATTCATAACTAGGAAGCAACGAAGATGGCTACTGTAATTCCTAGTAGTCGCCGAGTTTTTGTGGGCTTGATTTTTCTGATAGCCGTGGCCTTAACTGGGTTATGGCTTATCATCATTACGACGGACAGGTTCAGTTCCAGAATAAATTGGGCAGCATTGTTCCACCGACACAATGGAAGCATCCCTATTCGCCCATCGTATGTATTCCCAAGGATAAACAAATATCAGTAATTCAATTCGATTCGAATCAGGATTGAATGTAGAATGACCTGAGCATCACAGTTTTAGCAAAATATTTAAAGACTACGTAGAAGATCTACCATTTGGCCAAGTTCTTCTGGAAGTACATGCATTTGACTGGAGAAGCACAAATCCCAGTAAGAAATGCGACTAAAATGATGTGCTGAGGCTTTGGCCAAGGCCAAACTGGAAAAGGCCAAACTGGAAAAGGCGGGGTTGAGAATGTTTCAATAATTTGTGCGACACTAACTGCTGTACTAAGGTATCTTTAATGAGTACAAGTAAACGTTTTACGATTTTTTGTAACCAACTGTTTGACACTGTAACATATTAGACTGTCATCTTCAATTTTATCTCCTGAAAAACAAAATCGTTGAAATAAGGTTCAATATCGAGTAAAAAGGATGACAAAACAAAATAATTCATCAGTGTCTTAACTGCACAGCTCATGGTACTCACAGATTTATGCTTGAGTTATGCTATAATACAAGAAAGGTTAATATGTATTACATTTGAAAATTTGTAATATTTAACGTATGTTTCTCACACTTTCATTCATATCATCCTAAGCCATCATTTACATCAGACAAATGCCTTATGTCTGTCTAACGGTGAAATCCCAGTTGCATGGTTCATTTAATTCATAAGAACAAAAATATATAACCAGTTTATACGCCCCAGAGGATCAATTGATGTATGTGATTCCGTCACATCAATAAATGCTTTCCAAGAGTCAACAAACATATCTCAAAGATTTGAGTTTATCGTAATTGATAGTCTAAGCAGCTTGCAGGTTATTGGGCGTGGTGCGACAGAGGCAGAATCTCTAGCTTTTTGGGAACTTGTAAACGTATTTGACTACTTTATCTGGGTATTTATTCTGATAACTTCCGTTTTGTTAGTTTTTGTACTGAAATCTCTTAATGTTGCAAAATCAAATGATTATTTGAACCAACTTGCAAGTATTGTGAGGGCATATTTAAACCAATATGAGAATACTTATCTCCTTAGACGAATCTCGTCAACTCGATTCTGTTTAGCAATGTTTGCCCTCTCTGTGACTGTTACAAGCAACGCTTGGAGAAATGACAATGTATACAATATGGTTCTGCCCCGTAAACCTGTGCCCTTGGTACACTTCAGGGAACTTATTGAACACCAGTTTGTAGCCTACAGTGGGGTTTAATATATTCACGCATGGCTTCATATAGAACGTATGCTCACACATCATTACACCCTCAAAAGATAGATATTTTCAAGAATGCAATTTTGCATGCAAAAAATATTGGAATTAACAATGGGCATTTGGCTATGTCAATTATTTATGATAATTACCGCGAGCAAGAGGAAAAGGTTTTGTGGAAACATTTAAAATTTTGCAATAAGTCAGCTCTAGTTGTACAAAGTTTTTTGTGTGCAAATTATCTAAATACGTTGCGAAGGGAGAACGTGTAGGATGATTTAATTCACCTGGGACAAGAACGTTATTATCAGTCATATAATGTATTTATTATAATGTACTACACACCAATGTGGCTAGTAAGGAGAATTAGAATCTTCAAATAAACTGGCGTTATTGACTGGTGTGGAAGTTTTATCAAGGAAACCCGATTTGCAAATAAGATTACCTCAGAAACCCAGGTTCTGGAACCCACAATGTGTGGCAACATTTTAGTAATATTTATTGTATTGTCATGCGGGCATTGTTTTACAGCATCGTCTGTTGCATTAGAGTGTAATTAAGCTGTAAGATACAACATTAAAAAGTGGATTACATTTTTAATTTGTGTTGATAAAAATACAAATAAATTAATACACTCTAACTTTACTCAAACAACCATGATTGGTGATATTAAACTGAAACTCATCAAACAATGTTTATTAACTTATGAATACTTTAAATTAATTACAAATAAGACACGTTGCTGATAACCTACTTAAATCTAATTAAAGCAATGAGAATAAAAAATTTGATCCAAGCAGGCTTTTGGCATTTAACAAATCTTAGAGGATACGACCAACCATATACCACTTTAAAAAGCAAGTGCACGTTTTTATTTGCAAATAATTAGCATGCTTATGGATTATACAATAAATTTATTCCTGATTTAAAAATTCTATTTAAAAAGAAGCAATGAATCTATTAAACGCTCTATACAAAAGCTTTGAAAAATCAAGGGTGTCGTTTTCTCAATATAATTTGAGAAACCAAATTTTACCCTTAGTATGGGAAATGACTTAAAGCACAATTTTGCATACTTTCTGCTTGTTTTACCCAAGTTATACTGTTGCTCAGAAAAGAATCTTTTCGTTTTCCTAGAATTGTCATAAAAGTTTCCAGCAAAGCCATACACAACCACTAACGCTGATATAGATTGTATTAGCAAAATTCCTGTAAAGCACAATAGCGCACTTGGAACCTCGACTGCCCCCGACATTCCCTTAATCAATATGCTAGCCAGTGTAACTTCAGCATACCCAATATTCCCCATAACCAGCAACAAGCGTGTTTGTAGATTGTAATTATAAAGCTCTGTTAAAATCTGTAGCATCCGGTAGTGGACAACCTCTTTTGCAAGGCCATAGTCAATATTTTCTCGGTGGCTAGCAACAATAAGGTTGGCTATATTTCTGTAAATTGAATTCCGTAAACAAATGAATATTATTCTTAAAGTAATTAGTTTTTAAATTGTTCTTACCTCCTAACTGCACCGTTGCTAAATTCCAAAGATAATATTGGTATTAGCATATCAGTCAATATGCATACTCCTTGCATGCAAATAATAACCCATAACAAATAATTTACTCCAAAAGTTATCATCCATTGGATTCCCAATAGTAGGTTAGGATGTTCAAGAAATGCGATTACCGACTCAGGAAAATTAACAATAAGTTGTAATACGTTAAGAGGCTGATTTGGAACAAGAATGGAACCTACAGCAACTACCAGTGGCAAGAATTTCATGGCGTGGAAACTTATTCGAAGAAATATTTTTGATATTTTCACTTTCCTTGTTATTGGCGATGAGTGCACTAAAGTTAATGAGTTTGAAGCCATTAATATTAGAGCTTGTGAATATTTAAAAAAAAGTTACTATAAATATTTGTTTTACCTTCAGTGCATCGAATTTCTAATCGCATTGATTCATTAAGAAGGGAAACCATCGACTCGGGGATTGTCCCTTGAATTCCGTAACGTTCAGCGACCATTGAAGAGCAGCAAACCATTACCATACGGAAACCTTTAACCATTGAATTTGAACATGCTTGTGAGCAGATGAGTCCGGACTGTAGAGTTTTAAGGATGTGGGCTAAACCGAGCATTCCAGCAAACACTGATCTTACAAGGAACCCCCGTTTTCCTTTAGGATTGTACGAAATTGACAATCCATTTTTATCTTTATTTCCCTCAAATATGTTTCCACAAATTAGGGTAAATTCGTTGTTAAGCTGAATATATATTCCTAGAAAATTGTGGAAATGCAACATTTTTATTTGTTGTCTAGTTGTTTCTTCTGATGGAGTTTAAGAGGCTAAAACTTTTCACAGTGGAATGCTTATGAACCTGTGAATAATGATATATTGGAAGATAGTTTTCATTTAGAGGTAGCTCGGAGTGAAATTTGTTAATTTGTTTTTCAAATTCTTGTTTTGTAAATATTTTAAAATGCGTAGGAGTGGATATTAAGACATGATGTGTTCAGGTTGGAAATTCGCGGCTTCATAAGTTGCATTAGCCTGTCTCAGGGAATCATG
>JAQIXX010007638.1:0-10560 GCA_034700605.1 Willowsia nigromaculata | reverse complement strand
GAAAAAAACCTGCATTTTACTATCAACCGGATGCTTCAGATAATAAATACTTACAAATGAAGTAGTGTCTTTAATTAGTTTTGTTTTCATAGCGCTCTCTGGACATAACCAAAGATGAGTTGGTGTCGCCCATTTGGAATCGCACTTTTGATTGTGACACAAATAACGGTAGGAAAGTAACTCGAGCTATCGATCTAATATTAATCAAAGACATGGTCTATCAGCGATTTATAGCTCTGAAGATTGCATTTACACTTCCACTACAAAAGTATTGTCGTGCAGATTTTTACTTCTTATGAAAGAAAATAATAATTTCTGGTTAGTAAATCAAGTTTGTAGATTTTATTGCTTGGATATGTATTCGACTTGATGATTCAAATTTAAGCGACCATTGGATGATAGCTGTAATCTGGCACTGTTAGTAACATGTGGAATTAATGGGGGAACATGAAACATATTATACCGTTACGCCAGCCCTAGATTTAATCTCAGTTTAAAAACGTAAATTATGATGCATATTATTGAGTTTATATTAAATGCAAATTGTCCCTGCATTTTAATTTTATGCGTAATTAATAAAAAATTTGTGGAGTTCTTAAAGGTTTAAGTTGTATTCTAATTCTGACCCGGAAATGTGATAGTGCTATAGATGCCTCTGCTGAAGAAATAATGAGATTTTTATTAAAATGTCTACCGAGTGAAGTGAAATGAATTACTTTCTTACATTTTCAGAGTGGAGCATCAGTGTCAGCGTCAAATGCAAAAACATCCTCACAACAATCACAGACTGGGAATATGCCAGTGTCACAAGCACAGACAATGGCAGATGTACACAAGAAGGTGAAAGCCAATTAAACACAAATTATCTAAAAGTATATCAACATCAAGGAAAAAACAGCGATACAATGAAATGGTCGACATTAATTTGGACATATATTCCAGGCGGCAACTATGGCCGGATCTCAAGCTGGAAATGTCGGTCACGCTGCTGCACTGAGAGCGGTCCAAACGCAGACAGCAGCAATGGCTAAACCGGCAATAGTTGCAAGTCAGAACCAGGCAGCTAATCTTCAGGTTGCTTCAACCCCCATGGCTAAGTTTACTTTGGAATTGGGATTCCCATATATTCCCCATTTTTTGATATTGACAATTTATTGGATTCAATTTAGGCTACATCTAGAGCGGCAGGTCAGTCAGGGGCAGCCTCCCAAGCTGCAGTGTTAAAGGCTGCCAATACAATGCAGCCACCTGCCGCATCAATGGCTGCTGCTCAAACAGCCTCCGTAAGACAAGTGACAGTTTGGCCATTTATTTTTCAGTTTCGAATATCAGTTAATTTTCCCCTCTTTTAGGCTGCATCGATTGCAGGATCCCAGTCACAAGCAGCAGCGATGGGGGCTGCACACGCAGCACAACCTGCTGTTTCGATGGCCGCTGGTCAGACGCATGTGAGTATTAAGTTATTTGACAAGTAGAAAATTATCTTATATTTCCAGTTATTTTATTAGTGCGTTCAATACTTCTAGGCCGCAGCAGTGGCAGGATCAAAAACAGCTTCAGCGTCAACACAAGGGGTATTAATGGCTGCACAGTCTGTAGGGTTTTCATCGCCACAAGCAAATTCTGCAGCGGCCGCGGCTCAGTCACTGTCACAAAACGTGGCTACATCCACGAATCCAAAAGAGTATGACTACAGTAAGAAAAAGGTATAAGATTCTTATAATAAGAAGCCAGCGATTGCTACATAGACAATAGACATTACACATTATAGTATCTTTTTCATGAGGATATGCGAAAATCTGTTGTTGTGAAATCTGATGATAATTGTTTCATTGTTTCTCTCTTTAACCAGAAAACTGCGGATAATGATACTGATGAAGACTGATTTGCGACACATTGGCCAACATATTTCTAAGCTGACAAAGGAGAGTTAAAAATTAAGCTTTTTATCCTTCACTTTTCACCTTAATTTATTTTCATTAAAAAACCTTAATTAATACAAAAGTAGTCAATATTTTAATTTATGTTATGTATGTATTTACAAGACACCAATTTTTTTAAAGTCTAAAATGGATGACACACTAGACTAACTATACAATATTTTGCTTCTCCTGGGGCAGTAAGAGACAAACGAAAGATTACATTGTGAAGTGGAATACACTTAATCCGATCTAATAAAATCCTAAGAAAACATTTATGACCAACATTTTATATTTATATTATATACTCCAATCCCTGCGAAAACTTTGAACTCCAAAAGACTATCGATTGTGTCCAAGTGTCTAGTGCTTATTTCAAACTTGCAATCTGGGCTTCTAAAATGTCCGCTCTCTCTCGCTCTCTAGCATGTCGGGCTCTCGCTTCCTCCAGATCGTTACTGTGCAAAAGTATCATTTAAAAAATTAATAACTCATACTATTTTAGAATTTATAAACTGCCAAGTATAATTTAAAATACACTAAATAATAACACGCTTACCTCAATAGTTCCAACCGTTCCTGTAGATCTCTGAGCTTCCTAGCTTCCTCCTCGGTTTTTTCTCGCTCCGCAACCACATTTAACTGCAAATCCATGTTTTTATTGATAATTTCGTTTATTCTTTTCTCACAAGTTTTAATTTTCTGTCTCAGCTCCTTTTCCTTCGCTAGAGCTCCGTTAAGCTGCCCTTTCAGGTTCTCGATTTCGCGCTGGAGTGCCTCATCTTTTCTTTCATTCTTCAGAGCGTTTCGTTCATCATCCCACTTTCCCTTCTCTACGTTAAACTCTGCGACTTTCTCATTCAAAGTCTTGTTTTCGGCGAGAATCTTCTCAATTCTGTCGTTAAGAAGTCGTTTCTCTTCATTCGTTTTCTTCATTATCTCATTTTTTTCCTTTTTGAGAAAGTCGATCAGCTCTTTTTGCCTTTTATTTGATTCAGAAACTTCAAAAAGTCTTGCATTTAAAATTTCTGGGTCGTCCTTGGATGGATCTACTTCCTGCTTCAGCATCGCTTGCATCTTTCCATTTAGTTCCTGATGCTCCTTCCTCCACTTTAAATTTTCCTGTTCAGACGAATCGAGTTTCTTCTTTAAATCTTGGTTTTCATCTTGGATCTTCTTGGAATCTCCCTTTAGAGTTTCCAGCTCTTCAAATAATCCTCCGTTGAGCTGCTGAAGACGTGTGATTTCTAACCGGAACTCATCGATCTTCTCGCCCGTTTGCTGAAGCACGTCCTTCAATTTTGAATTTTCGTCCGTATACTTTTTGATCTCGAGACTTTGTTCTTTGTTTTGAACAGCGTTCAGTTCTCTTAATTTGACCTCCCCCTCAAGCGCCTTCTTTATGTCCTCCAGTTTTTTATCCATTTCTGTCTTCCCTTCAGCGTTCTTTCTTATAACCTCTTCATAATCCTGTTTATCCTTTAATGATGCTGCTTCCATCTTCTTTACCTGTTCTTCCAATCTCTCGCATTTTTTGCATCTTTCATCCAACGTTGGTAAAAACACTGGCTTCAACTGTGCTTTGGTGAAGGGTTTACTACAAACGGGACAGTGTTTCTTCCCTTTTTCAAACCAGCCGAGGATGCAAACTCTGTGGTAAATGTGACCACAATTAGGGCCATTTAATGTTGGACCTCCACTGGCACTAGCGTTTGCCTGAGATGAGACGCAGAATGTAGCGTTAGCATTCCTACCCATTCGTGGCCTTTTCGATGATGGAATACCCTGGAGGGCCGTTATGTCCCCCTCCTCCGTAAGCGAGTTGAAGCAAATTACACACTCCATGTCAGAAAAGCACCTAAATGAACACAGAAAGCATCAAATCTAATTACTTACCACTTATTTATTAATAATTACTCCAATTATTCATTTATTATAAACAATTGAATATAGTAAACCAGACAGACCACTTTCTTTTATAAAAATCACAAAAAGGAGAATACAACTTTCAATGTTAAAAACACACGCTTTTGGACACTCACCCGTTCTACACAGTTTGCCAAACAATCCAACTCCAATTAATACTCTCCACTATTAGCTTGTTATGCCTTTTTATCTTTAACTAATTACTGTCCAATTGTTCGTAAAAGTTAGTTCGTAAAATTTTAAAAAGCTTTCACTTTCACCCCTTCAATCACGCAGATCAGTCGATGTTGATGCCATACCTCATTTGAGAGTTTTGCAGTCTTTCTCGATCTTTGCTGTTTGTCCGTCCTCTGTTTTGTCCGTTGACAAAATAAAACTTCTACTGAACTGCGTGCATTTCGGGTGTCGTGTTGACAAGTGTACGACGTGTTACTTTGTTTTACTGATGAATGATGAATGCATTTTTGTCGTGCAATTCTAAGTGATATCATATGCATACAAAAGGCGTTGAAACTTTCAATGCGGATGAAACTAAGAATCAAATAAAAATGCTCATACGAAAAAGTTAAGTCTCAGCCAAAAATTGACGAAATGTTTGTTGAGTGCAATATGATTAGACTGATAATGATTCAATGATGCATTATGATTTTGTAACTATCAACTATATCACTAGTATGTACATACAATTTTTTATACGGTTTTTTTTCAAAGGAAGTTTTTTAATTATCTCGTAGAAAAATTATTTCTGGACAAACGGTATATGGACATTGTGTACCAATTATAAACATTGTAAAATAAGAAAAAGATTGAACAGTTAAGTTTTCGGGGTAATGAGAAAACTGCGCATGGTTGCTGCTCCGTCTAGTTTCTTAAATATTGTGCTGTCTTCTGGAGGAGTCTCTTCACTCAAAAGCTCAGTCTTTGCCCAGCACCCGAAGAAGGTCTCCAGATCTCCATCGGTGACGCTCCTTGGGGGTCCCTCAAACTTTTCCTTGTCGTACAAAACGGTCTCCATCAAGTAACGGAATTTGTGTCCTGTGCATAAATTTCAAAAGAGTACATTAATTAACTGTGAATCATGATAAACTCATCATAATCCCTAAGCTTTTTGCCATTACCACTTTTGTTAAGCGCCCTCTGCATCAGCTCCGAATACGCTTGTCTGTGGGGATACTCCAAAGCGACGAAGGAGCCCCGGTCCCACACAAAATCGAACGGTCCATATTCCTCCACAGGACACTGGAACAAATCCCCAAAGTAAATTGTCAGTTTCCCATTCGCCCCCGTGAACACGCTCTTCTTCTCATCCAACACCAGTCCCAGGTTTTGTTCCTTTTCCAACTCATCAATCGCTAGTCTCACCCCCTCCACTCCAAAAACCTTGAAACCTTGACTCAGCAAATATGGAATATCCACAGACTTTCCACACAAAGGCACAAACCAAGTGAGCTCATGATTTTTCGCCAATTGCTCCTTATCCTTGAGAGGTTCATTGGTCAACTTTTGACCAGTCACGAGCTCAATGTATTTCAGGAGAGTGGGCGCAACGTAACTTTTATGGAAGCCGATTCTATTCTCGGTCCATCGATTACTCCAATACTGGACATTGTGGGGATCATCTTGACCCTGCTCCACTGTCGTTCCTTCGCTCATTATATTTTTTATGCAAGTTTATTCCTTAAAGAAACAAACAGGTTGTCACCAAAAACCATTATAAAAGTGGTATGCAATATGCATAACATACCAATGATTCTCGCTGTGCTGCATAATTTGCCGACATTTGTCAGCTGTTACCGTCTTTCTCAAGGAAGAAACGCTTAAGCGTCACATGGTATCATGATGAAACCAATGATGTATGAATGGTTATCTGAATGTCATAATGATAAGTATTACATCTTGGACCATTGTTGTAATGATATTGAGGACAGTATTTTGATGAGATGACAATGCTCCATAAATCATTGACTGGTCAATTTCCAATTGTATTTCAAAAAATCAAAAAAGTCTTTATTTCATTTCATGTTTTTGATTTCATTATTTTTCTTACTTCATTTTTTTTCATGGTAAAGCAACGAGGCATTGCTTTTTATTTCTTGTTGTAACCTTTGTATATGTATAAACGTGTTTTCATATAAATTTTAATTTCTAATAATAATTAACTACCATAATTGTACTCTACTTAAATTAAATTAATGTTGCACCTCATTAATTTTTTTAGCATCGTAATCATTTCCTCTACAAAACGACAATACCTCTATGTAGTCGAAAATTATCCAGTCAATTAGTCTACAAACTGGTTAACATTTTATTATAACAATAAGATAAATCGCAGTTAGTTGGAAACTCAACTAATCCGTAAACGTAGCATATAATCAAAACTATATCACTGATCAAGTAAAAAATAATCGATAACGAAGAAAATCTTACATTTTCTTTACCCTTTTGTATCCTAAACTTGCCAAAAATTAATCTTGGAGAAAATTATGAAAATTTCTTTTCTCGAAAATTCAGCATGACCATATAATCTTCTTAATTGGTCCTTTAATCAATTATGTCTCTCTGTTCCATACTTTGGATCTGGTCCCTTAATATAAATCATACCCAAGATATGAATTAATTGTGTAATGGGTTATGACTAAAATTAACAAAAAAAGTTTAACAAGCAAAACCCCTCTAAATACTAGCTACAATGAGAGACTTTCCAAAAAAAAACTTTCCCTTTTGTCAAGCTCGCGCTATTTCTTTGTAGATGTACACGTTTAACTACTAATTAGTACCGTACAAAGACTATCATATTTAACCTTTTTGTAAGAACGAACCTTAATTTTAAATTATGTACAAAAAATCGTCTCATTATTATGATTTACAAATAACAGTTATTAACGAGACAAAAACAACTGAGGTTATCGACAACAAAAATAAATAATTACAATACAAGTAATTAATCATATCAGAATAATTAAAATCACCATTTGCAGGTTACCCCAATCAAAGGGTAACAAAATGTATACATCGGTTCATGTGTATCATCTCTTGTCTCTCATCAGGAAAAAAACTTTAACAGCTACAATTTTCATAGCTATTTTGGCACAACTATTTCTTAACAAACTATTTATTTGTTTTTCTACCAAGGAGAAAATATTAACTATTATTAAAACTTCGAACAAGATTGTCAACGAATGTGTCTCTCTGTGTAAATGTATCAATATATACCTACGAAGCTACAAAAATCATATCGAAACCTATTTATGTAGCAGCTTTAACTAACAATTATTTACAAAAACCAAAAGAAACTCAATAACATTTTCAATTAATATCACCTCTTCTTTGTTATATTGATAAAGATTTAACAAATAATCTAAATTCCTCACTAAAAATGTCAAGCGTATTTAGGTATACCTTAAAAACTAGTAGTTGTAGTAGTAATAACTGAGAGATAAATTGAACTTGCAATCCTACCTTCTCTCCCCCGCTCTTATCAACATTAATTGAACTGATTAAACTAGTCTTAAAAGTTAGAGCGATAAGGTACACACGGTCTGTGATTTTTCAATGTTTGAAAAACATAAGAAAAAACTGATTGAATGACTTTTCTAATTAGCTAATTAATTATGTAAGAGAACACATTTTTTCAATGTTATGTAGCAGTATTGTTTTTAGATGATTTTCATGAATGTCTTATTTGTTGGGTTTTATCTACTGTCTAATTTCTAAATTATGAAAAGCTGGTACGATTGATGATTTGGTTGATGTGCTACATTTCACTTTTGCTATTTAATTGTTTACTTCGGAATGATTCCGAAAAGCTGAAAATTTTACTATTCCTAAAAAAATGACTTTTATAGTTTTTTCGCTAAGAATTATATCTACAAGTATTATTGAAACTACGCTTACATAGTTTGGTGGTGATTGGAGATAGTCATAATTATTGGTAATAGTGGTGGGCAAATTGCATTTATACACAGTAGCAAACTATATTGTAATACGAAGTTAATAAATATAGTGAACTGTAGTTTCGTAGTTTCTATTTCGTTTCTCTTGACAAGCTCTTGAAATAATGACGCGTGACCTTGGAAGAATTTATACAAGTTGGTGAAAGGTGGTGATGGGATTTAAATTTCGATGTCAATTCTGTTTTAGGCGGGTGGTTCTTCAACAGGCACAGTTAACCGCTCCCTCCATTGATCCCCGTAAATTTTTCTGGCAACATTCTACGAAAAAAGGAGAGAAAAAATTCGTTAGTAAAAACATTTGATCCATTTTGGGGAGAAGTGAGATGATTTGAAATATGTTGAAAGACAAGTACCTGAAGTGAAACCAGGGACATATCACAGTCAGTTGTGTCAATTTCATTCAAATTAATGCCGGACTTTTCCATCTCAAAATAGATGCCAAACGGAAGTTTACCTGGAGAAGAAAATGAATAATTAGTAGTCTATTATGATAAGTTATTTATACAGGTACACAACTGGAATGATTCTGGATTCTTACCGAGACATTCCATTCTCATGATGTGCATTTTCGACCTCAAATGCTTCGCCAAGTGACCATGAATCCTAAAAGCGATTTTGCAGTCGGGACACTTGAATGGTCTGGGATTCTCCTCGTTAGCAACTCCCCAAGCTTCTGTAAGGTAGACTTTACAGTCGTGACTACTTGAGCGTCGATGCTTGATAAGATGTCCTTTGGTCCTAAAGCTGACTCCGCAGGGATCACAGCGGAATGGTCGCTCAATGTAGTGGATGTTCATGTGCAGTGTGAGTTGACTAGCGCGGGCAAATGTTTTCCCACAAACGTTGCACTCCGCCTTCCCCTCATCTTTGACCAGAGCTTGGGGGCCACTTGGCTGGCGAAATTCAGCTTGAGGTTTTAAAGCAGCAGCTGAAAGTCCAGAGAACAATTTCGAGTTTGGACTTTCCCCAAGAGGAACAGAGGAATGACCGGTTCCTGGATTGATCTCCTTGATTGTGATTTCGACTCCATTGTTTCCGTCCTCATCCCCTCCAAATGTAAATTTTGTTAGTCCATCAGTGGATGCTGGTGCGGCTCCAGAAACTGGAGAAACGTTCACTGGTCTAATTTCAATGGCGGGAGGGGCAGGTGGTGGTGTCGGTGTTGTGGGAGGAGGTGCACCATGAACAACAGGTGTAATCTCAATCTGCTCCACTTTTTTCTCCTTCGGCTCACTAGGGCTTAGCCAGGGTTGGTGTAACTTGACTGCGCTGCTGCTACCACTGCTTCCAGATGAAGAGGATGAACTTTGCTGTTGAGGTGGCATCAAAGGTGGTGTTCGCCCACTGCTCCTGCTGCTAGTTTCACTCTCCGTTCTCTGCCTTTGTTGTCTGGGTGGAGGACCACTTGCAAAATTCAGTCTTTGCTGTGGTGGAGGTGTGTAGTTGACCGGTTCTGAATAATCCATCACTTCCGTCTTCACTTCCGGTGGTATCCTCACCATCATTTCAGAGTTGGAAGAATCTCCCTCACCATTGCCTCCAGCAAACGCGCTATTAACGTTGAGCACTTTAGTGAGGTTCAGGCATCTCCCACTGGCTCCATTAGACATTCCCATCATTGTATCCTCATCTTCTGGGGGTTCCCACTTTTCCGCTTCTTTCACAACCATCGCAGACCCGACCATTCTCACAATCCCGTTACTTTTATGCTCCAACTTGATCCTCTTACTACTTTGCTCAAAGCTCTGTTGCTGCATAGGAGGTGAGGATGCTGTTGGCTTCACGCTCAAATCAATAGGTGCCCCTACGATTGGTTCTGCTCCACCCGAGCCCGCACTCGAATTGCTGATATCTTCTATCACAGCATTGAAAGGATACGCTGGCCTTTTTCTCCCTCCCTCTCCAGAGTTCACTCTTCCCCTTCCATCGCCACTCTCGTAATCACTGCTACTTGCCACACTCGCTGATCCGTGACTCGCAATTCTTGGCTGGAATGTTGCCTTACTCAAGTCCAGCAAACTCTGAGCAATTTCCTTTTCAAAACTTTCACTTCCTCCTGCTCCTCCTCCTCCCATTACTCTACCCCCACCAAGTCTAGCACTCATTTGCTCACTATTAATAGCCGCATTGTTATAATCATCATCCCCGTCAATCTCCTCTTGAGAGTCGGTCGCCTCATCCATCTCCTCCCCGTTGTCATCCTCCTCCTCATCACTTTCATTGTCATCTGTTGTGTTTGTATCGGAAATTAAAAATGCACCAGGTCCCGTCATCGCCAGACTAGTACTGGACTCCGGATGGATTCCCAGTCCTGCACACTTTTTGTGGTGACTCTTGGATTTCTGGTGCTTGGTCAGATTCCCCTTCGTCTTAAAACTAAAGTTGCAGAGCTTGCAGGTGTAGGGTCTGAGATCGGTGTGAGTTTTCAGGTGCTTGCGCAACATGGACGGTTTTTTGCACCGGATCCCACAAGCTTCGCAGACATAACGACCCCGACCTCTGCCCCGAACATAGGTGTAGTCTTCATTGCTTTCGAATCCACCTTCCATGATTTTCACCCTTTGTTCCTTTTCCAGCTGAGCGGCGGATTTGCTTGTGAGTGCCAAAGGTCCATCGCTAGATACGTTGCTCAAGTCACCATCTTCCTGATCGTGTGATGAGCGATGATAGCGCTTTCCAGCACTACTGTGACTTGTCGACCTGCGTCGTCCTGAATTGCCCTCCTCTGCACTGCTCGTATCAGAACCGGTATCCTTTCTATG
>JAQIXX010007637.1:0-10561 GCA_034700605.1 Willowsia nigromaculata | reverse complement strand
TTGCGATACACACTACACTTTGTTTCATTGTGTAGCGTCGGAATGTGACTGGCTGGACGATGATGTGAAAGGGTTAAATGCGAGGGACGTTCAAAAAATCGGGCCTTGCTTTATATGCCTGATCTTGACTATAAATACTTGCTAAAAAGAGGTAAAAACAATAATTTAAATATTCAAATGGATAGTTTTAAACATTGTTTGTTGTATTTATGTTAATTCCTATAGAAATTCGAAAGTTTCTGATCGGAGACAAATCAGCGGATGTGTTGGGAATCTTGATGAATGGAATGGTTGTTTTTTTCGTGTTTGTTTCGATATTTTTGGCTCCTGTTGCTTTATTTTGCCGTCTTGACCCTTTGGGTATATATCTTGGATGTACGGAAATGCCCACCTACATTAAAGCAATTATATGTTTGCTCAGATACCTTTGGATACAATGGGGTACCGTGGAAGGATGTCGAGGGTATTCGATAGTTCTTAATTTGACAATATCTGTTGTAAATATATTCTTGACTTGTCTTCGAAGACAGAGCAAATTTCCGTGTCAACTAAGTACACTTCGAGAATATCAAAAACTAAGATTTGGAGATACAGGTTTTCGTTATGTTGCAGGGGTTTTGATGATGTTTGGGCTATTGATTTTGATCGTGGGAAATATTATTGTCATAACTGCCTTTAATGATATACCCCTTGAGTTGTATAGCATTCTTGTATTGATTACATTATTGGTTTATGTAGTGGTTCATGTTAGCGTTCCACTAGCTACTGAATGCAATGATTACAGCAAGAAGCTTCTACGATTTAAATGGGGTAGAAAAATGGAAAAAGATCTGGTCATTTCACAGAACTTTCGACTATGGTCTCCAATTAGTTACAAAATATGGCGAAAATTTCTCAAAGCTCAGCAACCTATATCATTTTGTTATGGGGTAGCACTTTTTGAAAAGGAAACAAAAACAAATTATTACAATACCATTCTGAATTACACCATTCAAATTCGGTTACTTGTTTGAGTAGTTTGGTGAGGCAGAGTAAAAAAATCTGAATGGTGGGATCCATGCGGATACCTGAATGTGCATTGAAAACCTATTGTGAACTAAACTGCAAAAACTGATTATATGGTATGTCTAGATCAGCATGTATTATGATATTATTATATTATATATAGAGTAATTCATGAATGCCGGCTTTCACTCCATTTAAAATCACGTCAAGGCATGAAATACATTCAAAATTTAGATTACCAGAACTGCATAGACTGCTACCGCTGCTCTGCAAAACTTAAGGTTTTACTTGGTAGTATGGCGTTGACAATATCGACAAGCGATCAGTCTTTCAATAATATATGGCATAAGCATTTCATTACTCATAGATTTTATTTTTCGTGGCATAATATGAATGTACGTACGGGTGAAGTGGCCCTGTTGCAACATATTTTAAGAGCGTTTGGCAAACTCGGAAATTTTGAAATTTCAGATTTTTATAGGCGGTGGGAATGTAAAAGGTATGTACACATGCTTCTAATTTTGGCTACTTAAGCAGCATAGAGCGTAAAAATAGTACGATTATGAGGCAATTCCAAGTTCTACTGACCACGGTAAGCAAAATATGAATTTTAATTTAAAATACAAATTAATAAGTAAAAAAACGTATGCTAAGCTTGATTCTATTTCTGAAATATCATTTACTCCCCTTCTAGGTTTTATAAATCAGCCATCCATCATGTGGAAATAGTTTACATTTTGCAAATCGTTACTCAAGACAATGGATTAGCTATAAACTTCTAAACTTAGACACTACAAGTTTATTTTTTTACGAGTGCCTAATGACATTAATCCTATCTTCTAGTATTAAAAGCTATCCTAAACTTTAAAAAATACAAATACTAAAGATGTAGGCGTTTTGATAGCCACATTCTCTGTACATTATGAACAAATGTTTCAGCATTAACTGGTAATTCCATGCTTATCTGGGGACCGCTACTACCTTCTAACTCGTAAGAATTCTCATGCACGGTTCAGCAATTGAAATCCCTTATCCAAATGTTTTAGACGTGTTAAAAATATTTATATAATGTTATTTTGCTGTAACCGTAGCCATACATTTTCCACAATAAAAAGATAATAAATATCTCTAGTTTGTTCGAAAAAAAACTATTGAAATTTAATCCTATCCAATGCACGCATTAGTTATAGATTCGTTCAGTGCAATGATTTACATAAACACTTTTGAGTTTAAGTCTTCTGATCTAAAAACATAGATTATCAAAAATTGTTATTTTAACAACTTCTAACAACAAGTTCGCTTTTAATATAAATACCTACGTATCAATGTAGGATATATTATTATAATATATAATATATATATATATATATAATATATATATATATATAATATATTATAATAATTCCTGATTAGTTTCTAGTAAGCATACGTATTTTTGCTTGATTTACGGTTATTGAAAGTTTGATTTCTCTTAAAATTACGATTAGTTTGGAATTTTATTTACACAAACGAAACTTCATTTCTACAAGTGTGTTTACTGTACCTTCACCTTACTACAAAACGTAATATATTTTCTACAAGCTAATGCAAATAATCAGCTGAATTGGTATTGGGAAATTTGTTTACCGTGTTATATATTAAAATCTCGGAAAAATATTTTGTATCACTCAACTTACATAAAAATATTTCATTATGAAAACAAAGGCCCATCAGTTTTCGCCAACAAACTTTTCACTTATGGTCACTACCTATTAGTTTTTTATACGACATGCCAAAAATCATGCAAATGTATTTTGAATGCTAGTCTATAAGAATTTTTTTTTCTACGAAGAGACTTAGAGGCGGTATGGAAACATTTTTTGTTTTAATCATGAGAAATGTTGAAATATGCGTATTTCAAATGTGCATTTGTTCAGCTCCCTTTAGACCTTTAGATAGTTTCTAGTGGCCGAAATCCCTAACCACCTAAAATGCCGAAATGTGAGGTCACTCTGTTCGTTAGTGACCCGGCAGAACCTGCCTTTATTACTGAAGCCTTTATTTCCCTGTTCGATAATTTAAACTGGTCGCTGTTCGGACCGTAACCCCTATTTCCACTGCACTCGCAAGCCTACTTAATGTTCTTGTGCTTTAATAACTCTAGCAACTAACACAAAGATTTCTTCGTAGTACAGCAAACTTGAGAGTTTATTGTGAAATTAATTACTTTCCTTACTGACTAACAAGTTAACTTCAACCTAATTGTGAGGATAATTAATTTTCTTGGAGCCTAAGATTTAAAAACTTTATTCCTACTGCTCACAATTTCTAACTTTTAAAATTTTCGACTTCTCTCGCTCAACTTTCTTGAAGGTCAAGATCACACTAAATTCATTTCTCTCCGAAGAGAGGACACAGACATACAAAATACATAGTTCGTTTTCTCGTCGTTCGTCTGCGCATGCACAAGCCTAACAGCCGAATCGACGACTAGAACGATTTACATAAAAATACACATTCATAATACAGACAGAATACAATTCATACAAAAACCGCTAAAAATTCAAATGCCTACACTACAATAGATGCTAAGTCGTCACAACATAGTTGTTTGGTTTAACCTTTCTCTCTAACACTAGAGTTGATCACACAATATTTAATTTTATTTGTTTCTGGAGAAATGGACTCAGATTATTGCTCAAAGAATAAAATGATATGAAAAAAAACTAAATTTTGCTTGTCTTAATAGTGATATTGTAAGGGGTGTGCAAAATCATCAATTTTTATGCATTGTAGTTCAAGTTTACATGTAGCATAATGAATATTATAAAGCATTTTACAACGTGTATTTACCCACGTCTCAACTTGTAGGTAGTTACGCCTACCAATTGGAAACCAAATTATCTGTAATACATCTATTTGTATTTATAAAAATTGTAATATGATTACAAACAGCTTGCCCACAATGCAATATTATTTAATAAGCAACATGACATCGATTGTTTGCAAGAATATGTTTGAATAAAAATGAGATTCTGTCTCACTATCATAAGTTTCGACCCAATATGAAAACAATACAGGCATCTGAGCTTTTAGACACTTCCTCCGATTGCGAAAAATAGTCGGGTATTTTGCAATGTCCTTAAATCCTAGGCAAATCTCTCTTCTTGCTTTGCACGCCCATGTATTTTTCAAAAGTGCGCTACTATCTTTATTGCACGCACATGCTATTGGAAGGCATGTAAAAATTGTTATGTATGCTACACACGCTATGATAGCAAAAACTATGTAGATTTGTCTAGGAAAAATGGAAATTCCACTAAACACTACTGTATTGTAAATAGTTGTTAACACCAAATACTTATTGGTTTCCATGCCGCTCGGAGTATTTTAATTGTAAATATAGCGTCAAAAATTGCTGACCAGCACGCATGTCACTAATTTTTTAAGGCAATTTATATACGCAGTTGCGATGCTCATTAGATTCACAAAAATAATACATCATATTCGAGTGCATTCCAGCCAACAGAAAAGATGATGAGAAAAACTAAGTATGTGAAAAATGTTGGTCTTTGGTACGCCCTGAAATACTATAGAAAATGGATCCAAGCTCGTAAAGTACACAAATGGCGCTACAACTGATGCTGTTGTTATTAGATTTGCCACCAGGGTATTAGCAAATAGGCCAAGCTTGTCTGCATTTGGATCTCCTTTTAGCAGTGCTGCTATTTCTAAATCAAAATTAGCAATCAAACATTAAAATATTTAACTCAACAAAGCAGATTAACGTATTGAAGCCCTGATATTTTATGAGATCACCGCGGACTCATTTAATCATACAGTAACGTTAATTTTCTTACCTCTTCTCAAGATGACAAAATATCCCAAATTTTTATCCTCATCCATGCTAATTCTGGCTTGTTGACTGCATAGAGATCTTTCCAATCTGAAAAGATTTTTTAATGAAGTAGCAAACTCCATTCTATTTGATATATACACAACACTAACACTCACTACCATATTCATTATAATTGCTAAGGTGACGCAGTAAATCAAAATGTACATTGGTATTGCATGCGATCCACGAACATATTGAAGCAAAGGATTCAGACAGATCATCATATAAAATATTATCGAAGCTAAAGACAGATAAAACGGGATCAATTTCTTGTTGTTATGCTCAACATTATATATTTCCGTTTGAATATCCATGTATCCGAAGGTTCTACACAAGAAGAGGCAGTAAAATTGCCTGCTGATTTCACAAGCCTTCCAGGTAAGTACACCAGCCATGTTTAGTTTCACTCTCTTGAACTCCTCTTCTGATTTAAGTTTAAATACGCTTTTTGAACCAATAAAAGTTAAATTGAAAAGGTAACACTACACTAAACCTTTAAACCATTCGAAACAGAATACTTTAAAACGTAGCACAACCTATCAACTGAACGTTCAGGTGACTAAACTTCTGAGTGTTCAACTTGGTTTTAAATTGGAACTTTGTTTTTTGAACTTTTGCTCGGCTTCGCCTACACATTTTTTACTTTAAAATTAAATAAAAAAGGTATTTGAAATTGGGAAGCGGACAGTATTGCTCAACACACGTTTTTTATGACAGTTATAATATTTTGAGAATAACATTCTAGACCTAAAAAACAAAAAAATTAAAAATGTTATGTGTGTTCGAATAGCAAAATTTCCACAAAACGTGTGGGATTAACTATTCGTGTCCTTTCTGTAAAGTATTAGGTTAAAAATATCAAAACTTTAAAATCCTATGTATGTGTGTTCATGTCTCAATTTTTCAGGTAGTTACGATTTAAATATGTTATACATTTTTAAATATAATTTTTAACAAGTAGCAATATACAAAAAAACTGCCATGCTCATGTTCAAGATATAAAAATATTTAAAAATTAAAAACTTTAAAGTAAAGGTAAGATTTAAACTGCTTTAACTCGCCTCCTTAAATTTTATTTAAATATTTTTTAAAATAGTATGCTAAAAAAATTAATGATTTGCTGGGATATCCAGCACATCAGAGATATCAATTTCCTGCCCACTCTCTCCCCCATGCAATGTATTAAACTTTTTTCTGTATTAGAAAATACTAATCCAAATAGTTATAAAAATCATATTAATGACATAAAAAGTGCTGCATCATTTGTTAGCTTGAAGTGTGTGTATACTTAAAAAAGCGTTTTTCATCAAATTATCTTTCTCTTTGTTCCTGATTTTCAACTTTGAGGTGGAAATTGTCTTTATTTAGGAATATTTTGTATTTGATTTGTATCAAAAATTTACAATGCTTTGTCGTTCTACCCAGTTACAAATATGAGTACTGAAAGGAAACTTCTGGATATGAAATATTGTACTCTAAATATGTAAATAAGAATGTAAATAACCTATGCGCTTTTGGTTTACATATTTACATGACTGTTTTCTCATACTAGTAAAAATATTTTTACTTTCTTCCAATACCGGCAAGAACACGTGTTAAATGAAAATTAAAACAATTTAACAAATAATAATATATTGGTAAACCAATGAAAGCCAAACGACAGATTGGCAGTTCATGCAAGCCGCCTGTACGTTACATGTCGTACAGCATAAAATGCTCATATGCATCCTAATTTTATTCTCTCGGCTTCCATGCCAATAGGATCTTACAAGTAAGTACAATCACAGTTTTGACATAGTTAAACTGCGTCATCCTCCCAACTACAAATATTTTACCACAGCAAATCAATATCATTTTACAACTCTTCTGAAAATTTCTCATTGCCTTCTTTTCCTTTCTTTTTTCTCCACTCCAATCATGTTTCTTCCACGTGTCAAATATTTTTGTTTGCTTCATGTGCAGAAATTTCCCAGTTTGCAGGATGAGCATCCAAATGTTAAAGCTTACAACATATGCAATAACAGCTCCTATTTTCAAAAATACATTTACTTGGGTCCAATAACAAATCATCAAGAGATTACAATAAGCAGGCCAAAACGTACATAGATAGTGAAAGCTTGTAACAAACGGTCCCACAAAACACATCGCATACTCATTCAATATCTGAAATGCTCTTAAGCAGTATCTCAAATTTTCACATTGTCGAAACTCTGAAGATGTTTTGTGGGATACGCTGGAATCAACACAAAACTCAGTAGACAGAACATAAATTAACAGAAAAATATAGATCAAGATTACTACAGACGCTACTCCAATCAGCAAATATATTGATGATATAAGATAACTATGATAGCATACGACCAACAAACCGTATGGAAAAAAGCAGTAGATTTTCAAAGGGATAAATTGACCAAGATAAACTGCTCCTCTTGGATCATACAAACAGAACAAATAACACGAAATTGCTAGAATTACGTAGGAGATTGAAACGAAGACAATGAAACCATCTAAAATCCAGTTCGCTTTACTTGTTTCAGTATTTAAATTAGGCATGAAATTTCCTATAAGGAAAAATATTTCAATTTAATTTTACTGAAACTGGTTTCAAAAATGTTTATGATTATCTTACTTTTGATGAAATCACAGAGTTTTAGCAGTCCACTTATTACAAGGATTATATCTTGAGTATACCAGTGGATGATAGTATATATCAAAATATTAACTAGTAATACTAGTCCATAGATTATGTTCAAAATTTTATTTGTCATACCACCTTCCCAGAAAACCTTTACTAGTATCATTGTCCATCCAATATACCATATTGTATTCAAGATTAAATTCCAGGTTGCTCTTGAAAGTACAGAATTGTTTTTTGAAATTGACAACTTTTGGGTACTTGGGTTAAACACAAAGACATGTGCACCAAGCCAGCTCCCAGCATTGCATATTGTAGCGAGTATTTTGTATAGTCGAGTACTCAACATGATTTGTTTGCTCGTTAAAAGTGGAACTGTGGGAAAATCTGGGAAACGGTTGGATGTTTACGACAGACTACAATAACTGGTACTGAATATAATGTTGCACTTTCAACTTTAATTTTGTCCGCCATAAACAGTTTTGAATTTGTTTACATATTATAACAAACAAATCGAGGGCATACTTGCTTCCTGGAAGTCGCGGAAGAACGATATATAATTTTTTAAATCATGGTAGCAGAATATTCTTTCTTTTGGAATGTCAAAATGCCTTCCATGCTCACAAATATGATTTTGATGGTATTTGCTTTTATAACTTTAAGCATAAATACTTCATTATAGAAAACTGAGACAGTTTTCAGTTATAACAATAAATGCGATAAACAATAATTATGTCGCATATATTTCCTTTTTTAAGCTTTTGGCAACCTTTTGAAGTACTAATTTCCATTAAATCAATATGCAGTCAGGAATTCTTCAAAATTGAAACTAATATGCTGTTTAAGTTGTTTGAAATGAAACCACTAAAATTACTAATTATGCTTCTAACCTCTTCCACGTGTAATTTTTAACTGTTTAAACGATCACACATATTTTATGTACGTCCCCCTAGTTTTGAGAACCGAATTCAATTTAAAATGATTTATGTGGAATGCTTCCGCATTTTTGAAACGCCTATCATCTAATTTAATATGTGAACGAAATAGGTCAGTAGGTAAATTTCCGCTTGTTTAAATGTCATCACTTGAAAGATCAATTGACTAATACATGGTTTAATTCTGACTTGCACTATGTGTGGTACTTGGTAATCAGGGAGTATAATACTTACATATGGGGTAATTGAATATAATATGAAACCTACCTCATAAAATATTAAGATTGTGTGCAAACCAATAATATGTCAGCAAGACGTAGAAGTAGATGACATTGTAGTTTTAAGGCAATTAATCATTACATTCACGAAAGTCCGCATGGTACTTTCCAAGTAAGCAGTGTTTTCTTTGCAGCAAATATATTGTAAATTCTGGCACTCCCATTAATAAACACTTATAAAAAAAGACATGACATTATTCGCCATGAATAAATTTATAGTCTTCTTACAATTTATTCTAAGTTGCAGAAGTGGGACCATGATTACGCTATAATTTACTAACAAGAAGTTTTACCATGGAACAGTGAGTCCGAACCAACCCAAATTATTCTATTATTTCACGTTATTGTTCACACCCTTCTGAATTTTATATCCACCACCGTATCCCATCGCGCATTGTAAATATCTTTCCTCCGATAAAAAATTTATAAAGCATTCAGCACATCAAATCCGGGCATTGATTTATTGCGTATCCTTCCATCATTAACATATATAAAGTTTTTACCTGTGAAATCCGCCAAGGTCATCTCTACAAACCCATAACTTATTAGGCACCATTAAATTTTTGTATTTTGTTGATATTCATGGTTACAAATGAGCACCGGATAATTTTCACAATACATAATTTTCAATGATTACAAGAGCTACTTTTCTAGGTATGTATTTCGAAAGTTGTTCCCAGAACTATATATGTATAAACTTCAGTTTGGTACTTATCCTGAGTAAATACACTAAAATGTTTTATTGCATTTTTTGAAACCATTTAAAATAAGTGTGTCTACAGTTAGAAAAATATTCTGCAAAAAAGCAAGCTTATGATTATTTCAAGTTTCATTAAGCTTTTAGCTTTAAATTGTCTTAGGTTTTGGTTCAGATATTATTATTGTTTGTTCTTTCATTTGTTTTTGAGATGAGAGGTGTCTGCTAAAACATGACTTGCAGATGTCAGTAAAAACTTTAAATCATAGTGCGAGTTTCCCAACATTTTTCCTTTTCCGTTTTTTATGTAGTATCTATTCTTCAGGTCACTCTATCAATGATATATTCAACATGACCCAATTATTACAGGTTCCAGAGAAACGCGGACTTGAATTGTATAGTCCCCAAGTTACAAGTTTTTGCAATAGTTTCACCATATATTCATTTCGGTAATAGTATACAGTGAATTCAATTGGATGTATTTCAAAAAAGTAACGTCACCAAGTAATGAATGAATAGCCATTTTAAAGCGTGTGCAAATCTCTTTCAGACAGACTAACTTTAGTTTTAAATCTTTTGCAATAACAACAAATATCAATTGGTAAAATGTTGGTGTACCCAGTGATGGGCATTACCATACCACTGGTCATTCACTCAAATGCCAATTCTCATTTACTATTCATCATCTTCTGCATGAAATAAACATTTTAAGCGTGGAGAGAAGGTGAATTACAGCTTTGAGTTCAAAATTCATAAAGTTTGTTACTACACGTGTGTATAATTGCATAATTTGTATAACGGTTTCGTAATTTCGTAGTTTTGCAATCCATGACTCTTATAAGTACATTATTTTGAGTTATTTCAAAAACATGACTGCTAGTCATGTTTAAGAAAGCTCAGTAATGTTGAATCAACGATTTAATTGGCAGTCGACAAGCATTAGCATGCTCGGTGACATGACTCACCTGAGTTTCCAAGGGTGCTCTATAATTTTGATACAGTCGAAATTTCGTAATGTTTTAGAAGCATCTGCATAACTTTATACTGTGATTACATAATCCCACCAAAATTGCCACGCATGTAGATTTTAAATAGGCCTACAAAATGCTACTTTAACCTAAAGCACACTGGTAA
>JAQIXX010007636.1:0-10562 GCA_034700605.1 Willowsia nigromaculata | reverse complement strand
CCAACCCTGGTGGAAGCTCGAATCCCTCCCATTTCTCTCAAGATCCACCCAGAATTCTTTTTCGAAGAGAACCATCTCAGCTTCTCCAACTTTCTGGCTCGATGTGCATCTGGACTGGTGACACTGAAGGTACACTTTCCCAGCAACGGTGGTATGAGCTTCCGTTTCCCTGGTGTCGACCTCGCCTTTCCCAATTTGCAAAGGCTGGTGGTGTTATTCCCTTCCGACCCCCGACAGACGGAAGTCTTCAATTGGGTGGCCCTCCCCTTCTTCAAATCCATTTTGAGTGGGGCCCAAAATTTAAAGGAGTTGAGCTTCAAACCTTCCATTCAGTTCCGTGGAGAACACAACATCCCACCTGGCATACGTGACCTGAGTCTTCCCTCCACCATTACTACTCTGGATGTGAGCAGTTTTAAAAAGAGTTCGGAGATGGAAGCCCTCCTCCACTTTGATCTTCCAAATCTTCAAATCCTCGTTTTGAACATTCGCCACGAGACATACGCAGAAGGCCTAGTCTCCAAAATTCTGGAAAAATTCCGAACCTCCCTTGTCGAACTGAGAATCTGTCAATGTTATAGTCAGTCAGCCCGGGGTGTTCCAAACCCTCCCACAACTTTGTTTCGAATGCCTTTGATGGAGAATCTGAAAAATTGTACAATAATGAGTAAATACGCGGAGCTGGAAGAGGGAAACCCTCCACCACACCAATTGCTTCCAAAGGTTGAGACATTAAAGCTGCTATGTCTCACTTCCTCCCACCTGGAGAGATGGACAAAATCTTCAACCTTCCCCAACGTAACCATACTCGATTTACAGGTGGTTCAAGAAACCCGTTCTCTTCCAGATTTTATCAAAGCCTTCCCGAACGTTATAGATCTGAGGTTGACTTTTCCAAAGTTAACTGAAATGAGGGATGTTCCACAAATATTTGTGGAAATGACGCAAATTAAAAAACTATCTTGGTTCGGTCTATGTGAAGGTAGGGATATCTGTGAATGGGACTCCCTTCTGACTGGGATTCCTGTTGATATGGTACGTGCACTCCGAAATAATCCAAAGTTCTGGCAAAAGATCCACCTGGACCACATCGACGAGTCAATCATCAATCTGAGAGGTAATTTTTGCGGTTGTATTGATAGTTTTGATTTGTGACGACGTAGTGACGAATCACAGATTATTTTTGATTCGTAGAGCTGGAAAACCTTAAGCTGAGCTCACTTGGCCGTTTAACTGGAGAATCCCTCATTTCAGACGTGGCATTCCAATTTGCGTTCCTGCAAATGCCAAAGTTGAAAATGCTAGAACTTCGAGGAGGATTCAGGGTTTGTTGGTCCCTTTATTACAAATTTTGCTCCTTCTTTAGAGACTTTATTTCACATATTTTGCTCATTCATGAATTCGGTTTCTTGCAGGCATCTGATGAAATGGCTCGCGTTTGGAAGGAAGAAGGACGGGAGTTACTAAGCGCCAAACCCGTTTCCACGCCCACACCTCCACTCCGCACAAACACCCATACCCCACGCCCTATTTCCCAGCATATTTTATCTCTACTCCCTACTCCGCAAACTATGAGATACCCACGCCCACCATTTTTTGGAAACACATTCTAACAATTTTGCACCCCCTCACCCTACAAACCATTTCCATCCCCAGACTCAACATCATTTGTACCCCACCCCCTAAAAATATGAGTTACAGCTTTTTGATTTGTAAGTGAAACAGGGTGTATGAGCAGGGCGTGTTAACCCGAATAATTTTGATTTTATTAATTTTTAACGATTTAGACAAGTAATTAATTATAAAATTTATCGACGAATTATTGAAAAAAAAAACAAATTGTGAAATATTGATTATTTTTTGATTACTCTATGTAAAATTAAGTATAAAAAATTAATTTTGACATAATCGGAAGTATTACTGAGTAAAGTGGTGTTTATGAATAAAATGAGTTTTGACAGAAAAAATTAAATAAGGTGATTGATTTAAGCTGCTCTAACTTCCTGGAGATCTTCTCCGAGTTCTACTATCCTACATTGTAATTCATTCATTTGCGCAAATCAAATAAAAATTGAATTAGCATTTGCATTCAATTTATTTACAGGCTTGTGTAATCACGGAATAGAATCACCAATCCTTAATCCCGGTACTGGTGATTAAGTTATGTGTGACGGATTTTGGTCACAATCACAGATGCAGCCTAGCTCTTTGTTATTTTCAGAATGATGTGTATGACAACTCATTTGTATGCAATATTTTGCAATTCCTTCATTGTATTTGTACTTGAATGGATTTAGAGAGTCGGTATTTTCAAGAAATTGTTAATAGAATTTTATGTTTAGGCTTCCTTATTGTGGTTCAAGTTCATAAAAGCTGTATAAATGTTTATGTATTCTGTGGTTTGCATGACGTATTGTTTCGATTGACATTAAAAGTTTTAATGCCTTCATTGCGCAAAGATTACGTTTGTGAGTGCGATATCAAGGCCTTGCATTAATGAGCGATTTAGTAACTTATGCAATTAAATGTAATCTAGGGTGTGGTCATAGGAACTAAAATTATTTGTGCCTCTTATGTTTTCTCTGGAATTTTAGAAAACCAAAATACTCTGATGAGTTATTTGGCCCAAAAGGAAAAGAATGGAATTTTCCCTTATTATTCATGTCAATTGATCTGCATTTTAGGCATTACAAATATAAACTTTTGGTGACATTAGACTTATTGTAAATTTTTTTGACTAATCCTGGTGTAATACAAATTAAATGTAAGTGAAAACTTTACTTGTTAACTTTGTCGCCGCAAATATTAACGGTTTTCATTCAAGTGTTCTAATGATATGGGTGAAAAATTAAGGAGGAAAATTTGGAGACTCATAGCTAACAAGTAGCCTATTCAAATATAATAAATCACGTAACCAAATTTAGGGAGTGTTCATTCAATATTCTAAGTGCCATATAAAGTCGTCAAAAGTTAAATTTTTAAACTACCTAATTCAACTACTGTGAATAAAACTAACTCACTAGAAATTTGATATATCATAACTCTGTTTTTGATAATTACTTAGTTAGTCTTAAAACTTTTATTCACGATAACCTTTACACAAATTACGCAGATTTATTGACATATAATGCCAGTTACCTTATTAATGTGATTTCGCATTGTACCTGTGTAGAACCCTTATTATTATGAGCATACAATGATGTTGGTGGTAAAAAGCTTCAAAACTCAAGCCAATAATATCCATAAAATCAATCATCTAGTTTCCTGTTTTTGTTTTCGACTTGTTTTATTAACCGGTCTTCGTAACTGGGTTTTCTGATACCTCCTGTTGATCGATTCTTGCCACCTTCCCTGGACAAAGCAAATGAGGATTGATAGGTGGCCGCTTAAAGAAAAAGCTTTAAAAAGCTTGCTAATGCTTTCAGATGTACAACATGAAATATTAATTTATAATGAACATGAAATAACACATTTCTGCTGTTATTTATATTTTTATATTTGTAATCAAATTAACAGACAAAGAAAATCTTAATATACTTCTTTGACTGCTAATCGAATTCTACTGATAATTACCAAGTTGTTCAAGATATCTGATTATCCCGATTGTAGGCCAAAAACTCTATTTCAGGTATTTGTGCACAAAATATCTTGTTTTGCAGGAACTTTCATTCAAAATACCACAGAACCTTCCAGAAAACACCAATTTTTACAATTTTGAGAGCAAACAAAAGGAAGCCCATAAATATTCTATAAATGTACCCTTTCAGGTTTTTAATAAATGCTAATTGAAAATTTCTGCGGCCATTTGAATGTTTTTGGGCAGATTTATAAAACGACAACTGAGAAATTTCTTTCTGCTCTGGATTCAAACATGTCGCGCCCGATTTCAAATCTGAAATATGCATCTAAAAAAGAAAAGCTGTACATGGACATTACTTTTAAAATTTCGGGTTTACCTTAATCAAAAAGGTATATTACAATTTCCGCCAAAACTGGCCCAAAAATTTTAACTTCAACGATCTATTAAGATTTAATGCGATTTTTTCGTTTCAAGGAGCAGCTATACGTCTCATGCTAAGCAAAATATTTAGCTTTGAGACCAGCTATCGTAATATATGTGACATTGGAATTCGAAAATATGAGGTTTTTTGTGCTCTCGCTTGGTTTAAAACTACCTATAGGTAACTAAAAGCGTGAAACGTTATCTGGGTTTAACTTGGCTTTGACTAGTTACTTTTGTCACAGTTTTAGAATCTTTTTATTGTATTCACATATTCAACAAATTTTTGATCAAAAATGTTTGAAAGCTACTCAGGTTTAAGCATGACTACTCTAGTTTTTCGTACGAAAATTTTTCGTATTGCGCCAATCCACAGAACGAATTTGGCAAAAATATGCTCTCCGACGTTTCTTAACTTTTTAAACATCACCAGACGCATCTCAAATAAAACTAATGAGATTCCTATTCCACATCCATTTAAGTATACCACAAATACTACCACGATATTTCCGCTCATTGTGGGAGTGATAAAATCCGATGTTTCGATTGCATTACTGAAATGTGCCGCATTTTTAATATATCGGGACCACCACTCAAGAATCCCAGTTGCTGGAATGTCATTCATTCTTTGAGTTAGCCATGTTGGAGCGTGACCCAAGATAAAAAACGCAGTAAATGATGCAAAGTATGTTTCCTCCATTCCCAAATGAATATTGGCATGTGGAATATTCTGCTTATGCAATAATTTTGAATATTGTGAACTCATGAAACTTGGTAAAATGAGGGCTGAATTGTTGCACGTTTTCAAGTGCTTCAACAACAAAGTTATTTCTTGTTTCTGATGGGTGTCCACAATCATGTATTTTAATCTCGTCCGTAAGGCCATTGGCTTATGGACACTGCTAAAAAGTTTAACACCTGTGAGATTCTGAACAAATTTGAGGGCTGATTTATAAATCAAACTTTTGTGAGGATGCAAGGATGACCTGTTATAAACCATTTGATCAATCGCATTGCCAACATGTTCGGTGAACTGCGTTGAGTGTTTTAAATAGAGTACTTCGGACACTAATCGTAAACCAACTATGATGTTTTCTGCTTTAATATAATGTGGGGATGTGTGTTCAGGAAAATTCTCTAAATAATAATTATCTTCGACGGAACGTGTGTAAGATACAAAGTTTCTATCAACTAGCTCCTCAAAAGTCCTAATTGGGACTGGGTTTCTTGGCAGAACAATTTCATATACGTAATTTTTCCATTCATTGCTTAAAATTGTGGCAGCGATCAAGAACGTGGCTGCAACGAATCTCGCGGTAGACAATTTTCGACAAATGATTTCACAAATGTCCTGTTCTAAATACATTTTGACAATGTATAAAACGACATCAAATATTTCGGAAGGTCTTTTAACTTTCAGATATTTGAATACGAGTATTAACGCTACACTAGTGACGAAAACAAGTGCCCAAGTAGTTTGATCAAACGCGACAGCAAGTTGATGGTAGGCTAGTGCTTCGTTGTCTGGTGCACCACATGCAATGAACTGTAGACTTTTCAGTGTATTTGGTACGTAAAATCCATATTGTTGAGGAATGTTGCCCGTGTAGGCATCCTCACCTATCACCATTTCATTATAAGAAACACCTTTTTCTTTCTTATTTTTTCCTTTTCTTTTCCTTTCTTTCGGTTTTTCTCGCAAATTTCCATTGACGCAGAATGTACGCTTGTTTAACTTGTACGTATAATTGCTGAAAATTTTCATCCAGACATTCATGTAAGCGTGAGCTAAAGAATTCGTGGCCGACGCGGAGTGCAACAAAAGTGACTTGGTAAAATTGTTTTTGCACATATCCATATTCCTTTTAAAATCTTTGGATGTATCGGTGAATGAGGGTGTGTAAATGTAAACATGTTTATTATTTAGCGGGATATTTTGATTCCTATTCTGAGATTCTAAACCTTTTCTAATGAATGTGCCATTAACTGCAATATACATCGGTATGGGGCAGTGTAAGCACAAAAGAAAAAGCTTCGAATCTGTGGAAGATGCCTTTGAAACAAAATACATTTCATGTGACAGCATTTGTCCTCTTCGCGTATCAGATACAAAAGAATGCCAGGATATACTTCCGGTACTCGTGTAAGATCTCTGGTGCTTCTTCTTGGTTATAAAAAAGACATGGATTGGAGGTACATTGGAGGGCATCGTTCCCTCGTGAAGCGGCGAAAATGTGTGGTAATGAAATATTTTTGGGTATTCGTACCCATAATCAAAGTACTTGAATACGCTGAACTGAACCTCACAATTCCACGGTTTCAATCTGGATGCGTATATTGCGAAATCCATCTCATAAAAACAGCCAAACCTTTCAAACACGTCTTCATCTTCGAGCTTTTGACAGGGTGTTGGAGACATTCGTACGCTTGATGTATTTTGACTGTATGTTTCCACCGGAAGAAATCCTATCTGGTCATCGCCCCTATTTTCTCGAGATACGAAAACACCTTCAACAAGTTGACGAAGCATTAAAGGTTGACGAATTTGCTCAGGTATGTTGAATCCAGGATAGTTGTCAACCAGATGTATACAATGGGTGCCATCCAAATTTGTCAGTAGATTTTTGAGCTCCTTCATCACAACCAACTCAGAATTTTCTGAGCTCTGAAAGAAATCATTATGTTTTTTTGTGCGCCTGAATTCATACAACTTTTTCAATTCAGTGGGATGAGTGGCATAATAATTTCGAAAATCAAGAAGTTGGGAGTAACCAAAACACTTGTTTTCATAGCAAATGAACTGAATTAGAAAGAAAATGGTGATGCTTTTCAATTTTATAAAATACAATGCCATAATTTCAATTTCTGTTGTATAAAATTCACAACTAAATTGCTTTGTCGACTGTCTGCAAATTTTGATCGCCTTATAAATATGCTTTCTAGGCGCGTTTTGGATTGCTATATTAGCTTTTCAGTTTTGTGTTATAAAATCCACAATTTATTCGCCCTTTCACTAACAGAGCGTATCTTACTGAAGTACGTAGATTAAGAATTTTAGAAATTTCTGAACATTTTCCCAATAAATGCCAAATAAATTTCAGTAGTCAGTAATATACGTTAGCAATGCTTCCTCTAGTCACAAGCGCTAAAATGTGACACGTAATTCATTTTTTGTTTACTTCGAAACATTCAAGCAAACAACATGCAATTAGCAGGGAAAGGTATTGTGACAAAACAAATTGGATATCTGTCTCTAGCTGTTTGAATAATTGCTCTTTCCAAAGCATAACCATCCATGTTTTTAATAATTTATGGCTTTTAGGCATTGGCAGATCATGGAAAAAGCCTGATTATGAGCATACAATAATGTTGGTGGTAAAAAGCTTCAAAACTGAAGCCAATAATGTCCATAAAATCAATCATCTATTTTCCTGTTTTTGTTTTCGATTCGTCTTATTTTGGTAATCGGGCTTTTTTGGATGCCTCCTTTTTGTCGATATTTGTCATTTTCCCTAGACAAAACCAATTAGGGTTGAGAACTGGCAAGCTGGCAACTCAAAGAAAGAGCTTAAAAAACTTCATAATGCTTTGAAATATTATACAAGAGGAAATATTTATTGAAAGTTAACATGATAAAATGAAAAACCAGTTTGTGCTGTCGAATTTTTTCATAAACAAATCAAAAGGCACAGAAAAAAATCGATCTTAACAAACCTCTGTGACTGCTTATCAGGTCCTACTCATAAGCACCAAAATGTTTAGGGCATCCAGCGAAAAATAGTGAAATTCAGCTATAATGGAATTCTCTTTTACAATGGTTTTCAATTACACGTCTTGTTCCATATATGAGTTATTTAAATTTTAAATCTTTAAGTTGTATTTTATTTGAAGTCTTCTGCAAAGGAGAGACCAATGGTTCTTTCAAGTTATTGGAAAAATCTCTTATTAGTAAATTTCCATTAAAACATTTCCAGCAGTGTTCACCGTCCAAATAACACCCGTCATATCGGTAATTCTACTGCAGGACAATCAACTTTCCTCTAGACTTTTATGAGATGATGAAGTAAAATTTGATAATTCAAATAAAATAAACCGCTGTAAATACGATATAGAGACGCCGCTTTTATTGGTATGATGATGATAATGATCAATAATGATCATGAAGTACGAATCATGATGATATTGATTTTGTTCGGCGACGATAATTGATGTTGAAGGTGAAAAAAATAATGTTTTGGGCGATTTCCGCCAGAGGGAGCTACGTACGCAAAAACTGATTATGGGAAAGTGATTTACTCGCCAATACCGTTCGAATGAGATATCACATGCCATATGTTGCTATGTGAAAAAGTTGATGACCCCTGACCCCCGGGGGGAAAGGGTTGACCGATTTGGCTGAAAATCAATAGGGTTCTTCCCTAGGGCATATGGGGCCACTATGCCAAGTTTCAGTGAAATCGGTTCACGCGTTCGGGAGTTATCGTGTTTACGGACAGACAGACAGACGGACAGACAGACAGACAAACAAACATGATAAAGTCAATACTTGCTTTCGCTGAAGCTAAAGCGGCGTAATAAGTATGTTTTATGTTTTTAATATTGTAATTACAAGTCGTGTTTCTTTGGTACTTATATATTTAGATATGAAGCTCGAAATTATTGCAACGTACCAAATATTGTTTCAATTCTTTTACTAGTTTTTGAAGCCCGTTTTTTGATGCATGAAATGTTGATTTTACGAAATTGCAGATCCTTGAAATGAAAATGACTTGGTCCACTTCTGGGGATATGGTCTACTTGTATGAAATAAGAAGATTACAAATATTTTTCCGAAGTGCTACTGTAGTAAGTTTACTCAGTTGCAGTTACTACAATTTTACTACTGCAGTTTACTTCTATGACCAAATATGCTATGCAGCTTACAAAATTTCAGAATATTAGCAGTCCTTCTCAGTTGTCTTCTTGTCTCTTTTTATTAACTTGTATGCAATGGGCACATTATTTGTCCTATTTAGACATGCGTTGGCATGCTAGAATTATACTTAATACGCATAACTTTTATTGATAAGCTAATGCATGCTAATAAGCTTCAATAAGTTTTCAAATACTCATAAAGTTTGGGAATTTTATGTGTAGTTTTACGTTAAAAATATCTGATGTATGTTGAACTAAAATCTGGAAATTATACGCGTCTTCGACATTTCCGGAAATGTGGTAAAATTTTGCGGTACTTTCTTGGGTTTTAATTGACTGTGTGGTGTGTTTTGTATGACTCACTTGATACTGACTTTACTATTCTTATTTTGAAGGTGTACATAATTCCGTGAACACCTTAGGTTCTCTTGTTAATCCGTTAGCCATCACTAAATGTTCTTTCCTATATATTAAAAGTTTTTGGTTTTGATTTAATTGATTTTTGTGGCTATAGTTCTTAGAAGCTCTATGAAAGATAATGCATTTTGTGGGTTGTATGGCGTAATACTTTGTTTTAATTAATAATAAAACCTTATTCCTTTATTTCATAATAGTCACGTTTAATTATACCAATGAATAAATACAACGAAATGGGCATTAGAATTGGATTGTTAATCCCTCATGATGGACTCAAATAATTATTAAAAGCGTTGAATGTCAAACAGACAACTTATGCTTCATAAATAACATTACTTTTGGTTTTTAGGTAGCAAGAATGCAATTATTTAGGCAATTTGCTTTAAAATAAAAAGTAATGTAAAGGATTTAAGCTACAGCTTGCATTAATGCGTTCATCATGAAGTCAGGTACTTTTCCACTTTGGTAAGAATTTCTTACACAAAAATGGAAAGCTGTAAAGAATTGCTGACGCATTCAGGGTAAATAAATGAATGAGCTATTCCTAAAGCTATTGCATTTTAAATCGTGATACACAAAAATTTCTTATAAACAAAACACTTCGTTTCAAAAGTATGTGCCACCCTGAATACTGAATAGTCACTTTTATTGTTATCATTGTAAGAAACAAAGGATTCCTTCATAAAACATTTTTAATTTTTACATACACACAAAGGGGTACCTAAAGCTTTCACATTTAAACTTGCCAGCTGCGTTCTACGTGAGCTCCCTGTTGTTAGCACATGTCAGTTTGTTTTGCACCTGGGATGATGCTTTACCTTTGGAATTATGAGGAGAATCGATTTTGTTGCTTTAATATCATAAAAGGACAACATATTTTTTATAATAACTTTTCGTAGAATAAGTGAAGGAACAAAGCCTTACTCTAAAACGAGCAAAATCATTTTATGATAAGTTTAATTGCAACTACTTTTATAAATTCAGAGCCTATATCTTTCCTCCGCAGTCGTAATCACTAAGAAAGCAATTGCAATTTGTGGTTGCATGCAGAGGTGTTCCGTGTTGTCGGTATAGGCTGCTAACTATGCATTCAAACACAGTCATATTGCCCCATGCCATTTGCAGGCAAAACAGTCTTCCTCAAACGATACGGTAACCGGCCCTTTCCCGGCAGGGCCCTTTCCCGGAATAGGTCCCTTTCCCTGAATTACCTTTTCCCGGAATGACATTT
>JAQIXX010007635.1:0-10565 GCA_034700605.1 Willowsia nigromaculata | reverse complement strand
GTAATTTATTACATCTTAATACGAACCATAAAGATAGCATTCACATCAAATATAAAAGGTTACATAAAAAACGACGCGAAATATTATGAGTTAACTTTAGTGCCAGAATTTCGAAAAAATGTTCAGAACAAATTATTATCTTCATTATTTAGCTTATGTAATTAGTTCTAAGATTGTGAATGCATAATATACTGTATATGTGTCAGTTGTTATGGCCTAACGCACATAACCGGTTAGATATTTATCCATGAATAATTTTATCCACAGTAAAGAAAGTCTGAAAACATTGCAATATTTGTAGTCATACATATTAACCTATATTTATAATATTTACATGCATATTACCATGGGGTTTAACAGAGTTAGTTTCATATTTTATTAAAGATGTATGAGTTCCACAGGTCTGATCGGTAATATAATTATATGTAAATTATACATAAATTCTACCCATATTCGAATTCATTGATCCATTTGCCCATTTTATTTTCAGAACCAGCAACGAACCGAAAAAAAGTACTCACAAGTTGAGTGAGCATAGCTATCTTTCTATACAGGTTTGTATAAAGTTGTACTTCCAATGCAATGCGCATAATTACACTGGAAAAAACTCAACCCTTCCCTACCGCACAGTAAATTCATATGATAATATTGCTCATCTTAGGTAACGTTATTCGGCTAGGTGATTAATGCATGCAATTTCACAGCTCGTAGAAAACAGGAAAATGTGTATCAGTCTTACTTCAGCTTTCTCTTGTTCGTACAATTTACGGAATGATCTTGTCTTGTCTATCTGATCAAAATTAGACTCATGTTTGAGCTGAGAAGAGCAGAGAAGGAAAATTATAAATAATGGCATTGTTTTAGTTTCATTTGAAAATATTAGATACCATAGCGTGCGTACACAAAATACACTCGTAAGAAACTTTGGTTAAATATCATTTTATGCTTATATATTAAAATATTCAAAGGAATCTGGAATAATCTTACTATGCATATATATTACCAAATATATATTTAAAAGGGAGATGTATTTCTTAACATTGCATATCATATTTTCAGTTTCATAACTTTACGCTTGAATAAGGGTGAGAACATATTAAGGAACAGTCAAGTCTCCTAAATTTGTTTTAAGTTGCAGTCTAAATAGAAAAAATGTGTTTATTTCATTGAATTTGATAAATTTGCGTCATTCATGCATAACCCATTTTGCAATACCAGTGTAGCAAATGGAACTCGAGTGACTGCATTTCATGATTCATTTTTAGGGCAGGAATCGTGTTGTGAATATTTAATCATAAATATGTCACGGAAAGGCTTTATTGGAGCAAGAAGTGTGATTCCTTAACAGCTTGAGCTGCTGCAGACTCCCTAGTAGATAGTGCTTATCGGAGCATTATTGAATGCACGGAATGGCACAACGTGGGTGAGGTGGACCCAAGTCTTGTACTCAGTTTTAGTTTTAATGTAATACATGATACGATTGAAGTTGTATGCATTAATTAATTATGATGCGTGTACAATTAGATATTTAACAGTTTCCATGTCACCTAATATTCCCATCGAATATTATTTTGCGATGTAGGTCAAGGCAGAGCCCAGTTTCAAAGGCGCATACAGTGGTAGGTATGTAAGTAGTATCATTCATCCCTTCCTTCCTTAGCACATAAAAAGTTGATGTTACAATTGATAATGTGCTTACTAGGTATGCATGCATAATTTTATCGGGTTCAATGGAAAAAAATACTTACAGTTGGCTTGCGTCTTCTAGTGAATTGAAAAATATATATCAATCATATGTAATTCAGGTTTCGTACATTTTATTGCGATGCAGACAGCTTTCGCAACTTTTCTCTTCCTATTGATCACTCTCTGTTCCCTTCTTTCTGCTCATCAGCGAAAAAGTTAATTCCCGGAAGTGGACAGATCATGACGCTTTTTTGGATTCCAATTGATAGAAAAATGGAGGATGTGTACGTATGCATGTGATTTACTCTCCTCTTCTTTCTCCTGTTCAGGAACACATTTTCCTCTAATATTCTACTAAGGGTTGTTCAGCGTATTTCGACCGCGCGCGCCATCCCGCTATTTCCGAACGGTAAAAATAATCAGCTGTAAACTTTGTGGAAATGTTATTCGAACATTTTACTCATACTCAACAAATTTTCTGAAATTTTTTTGATAAAATGCAAAAGTTATTGCATGCGGAAGTTGATGTGTTAATCTGACCCTTTCCGAGCGTGGGTGCTCGGAAAAGTCCATCGTACGGAATTAAAAAAGCAAGGTTACCAAGTTTTCAAAGGTTGGGGATATTTTATGATTCATGGGGAAAGTCTACGAAGATATTCCATGAATCTATAGCCTCATATTCCCAAGAAATACCAATCTTGCCCAACTCGTACATCTGAGGTGATCCGGAAGGTGAAGACATTTACCTCAAAATTGAACCCTTAAAGCCAACCTCTGATGGTAAAAAAGCTTGGAATATCATTGACAACTGTAAATCGTATTATACAAGAAAATTTGTTCCTTCAAAAGTGCAAGAAGAGCTTGGTACATGTGATAAAGTCTCCCGTCACATCGGAAACCGGAAGACCAATGCCAGAAAGCTGTATCAGCACCACTTATCAGGCGACAACTGGGAATACGCCGACACGTTGGATGAGGTACACCTTTGGGTTGACAACTGCAAGGGGAAGGGGAAGATCTACTGCACCGAACACGGAAAAATAGTGCTATCAAGTTGGGTGCGCGAGTCATCGAAAAGATGTGGTGACCAGTCCATGGTGAAAGGAGTTATCTCATGACGCGACCTGATTGGAAAAGTGTAGTAATCGTGAAAACGATGATGCAGGGCTGTAGTTTAAGAAGGTGGCAATCACATACAGCGAACGAATCATTCCAAAAAAATTTGTATTACATTTTTTTTTAATCAATAAAGTGGTCGAAATACGCTGAACAGCCCTTCGTATCCTTCATGCTCCAGGTTAGAGATGCGTTTTAATTGTTCGATCTAATTTTGTGTAAGTCAAGTTTCATTCTTTCCTGGAACGAGATTTACACACTTGTTGGACCCTAAGAACTGGTCAAGTATGCAATTTTAGGATCACCATCACCATACTATCCTCAAACATGTTTTATGTATTTTAGTGTTAAGCATTGTAGCAAATATTTCTTTCTGTTTCAGTTTTCTCCTGATCATGGTTTTCGTTTAAAACCGAGTGGTTGAGACAACCAAATTGTATTTCAAAAAATGGCATCCGTGATCTCCGCTCTCATTTCCATTAATTGTTCGAAGTAATTAAACAGTGCGAGCATTTTTTATAGTACTAAAACCATGCGTTACTCGTCCATTCCCTTCGCCTTACAACAAAGTGCCATTACGTGCTCATTTGGCCTTGGCTCATTACAATTTTCATGGTGTGGTCAATAGAAAAATTGAAGGGAAAACTTAATGCCCCTGTGTGTAAATTTTCCTTTTCACGTCTCCTCTCTCTGCTCATGCTCCTCTCTTTTGATGCTGAAGTGTCCAAAGCGAAACACAATGCACAAATTTGCAACCTTTCCGTTTATGTTGAAAAAATTACATTGTACTCCTTTTTGGCTTGTTCCTCTACCACCAGTGACGCTTCCCTTTAAGTAAACGAAAGTTATCAAGCTCAAATTATTCCAGAATTGGTTCACAAATAATGTACCTTTAATTCATAGTATTTACCATGAGTTGCGTGTAACAACACGGTGATCAGAAGTAGAACTTCAACGATGGACTTAAACCGACTGATACAATTTTCGATCATTAGGTGCACGTAGAATAAATTTACTGTACCATTGAAGATGATAGAAGAATTTTATCTGAGTTTGTTGGCTTGTACACGAAGTTATAAGATCGTGGATGCATTCTATATTTTATGAGTCTGTTGTTATGCCATTTAGAACAACTATGTTTGACATTTATTCATGACCAATCAAATCATAATCAAGATAAATGCAAATGTATAGCAATATTTTGGGAATACATTGACCTACTTATATAACAATTAATTATATTTACAAAGTTACATGTGTTTTTATTATGGAGTTGAATGGAGTTGTCACTGTATTAAATGTATATTTTGTTGAGGATATATGTGTCGTGATTTTAGATTGGTTGGAGCTATGATTTGGGCGAATATGAGCAGGTTGAAAGTGAATTGTTCGAGAGAGTGATATGAAAGTATGAAAATATGGAATTTTTTGAGAAAACAAGGTTTATTCCAATAAAAATAATGTTGATTCAATTCTTAAAGTTTACATGTAAATACAATGTATCTATCATTGCCAAAACCGGTCATCCTTTCGTCATTTCCTCTACCACCAGAACGGTTCCATTTTGGTAAACGAAATTTATAATGCTGCAATCATTCCAGAATTTGAACACAAAGTTGTTACACACAAGTTACTTTTAATTCCTATTATTTACCAAGTTGTAACAACTCCGAGTTCAGTAGGAAGTCAACGATGAACTTGAACCAATTCATGATATTATAGTGGACGGTATTCAAGTGCACGTACATATTTGGTTAAGGTTGCTTAAAGGAAGGTAAATCCAATTGCAAAGGAGAACCAAGAAAGACAAAGATTAGATTTTCATTACCGGCTGTCTAAACTAAATTACTCTCCACAGAAAGTTAGGTGAAGACGGAAACGATCTATCGTCATAAGTGACGAGATTCTATTGTAAAATTTATTACATCTTAGTACGAACCTTAGAGATTGTAATCACATCAAATATAACAAGTTACTTGAAAGATGACATGAAATATTAGGACTTAACCCAAATACCATAATTTTGAAATGATTATTCAGAATAAGTTAACTACCTTCGCTGTTTACCTTACACAAAAAGTTCCAAGATTATATATTATCAAATCAATCTTTATGCCTAATTGGTCAGATCCGTCAACATCAATCAGTTAGAAGAATAAAAAACGGCTTTAAAAATAGTTTGTATTTATTACAAAGGTCTCATCCAGCCATACTATTTAAACAATTAGTTGACAGAATGATGTCACCCTTTGGAAGTTGCTGTTATTAGAATAATATGTATTTTGTACATAATATGTAAAAGTTGAATTTGAGGAAGAGCAGAGGTAATTTGTATAATATGGTTCAATATTTTTCATAAAATATATAATATGTTAAGTCTTGTTTGTTTCGTTCAGGTACGTCATAGAAACTTTCATATTATGGAGAAAGTAGCTTATTCCACAATATTTTCGTTGTTTGACTTCCAATGAAATTCATTTCTAGAGCAAATGTAACAAATAGGTTCTTGTTTTCATTGACATTTTCTTAGTTGAGTAATTTTAGAGAGTAGTATAAATAGCAGAGAAAATAATGAAGTTTTATCAGTTCGTCATGAGAAATCATGGCATGAAGTCATAGGGAAATCTTTCTTTTTGCCAACAATCGAAAAATTTCTTAACTAGTAACTTGTAATGTAATAGCAAATTACTTTTTTTTGTAAAGTCGTAGTTAACGTTTTTAGCACTTTTCTCGTTATAATTAATAAAATCGTAATAATTTTAACATTAAAGTCTGACAGTTGTTCTACACATAATTTGGCTGAGTTATTTTGTGTGCATGTGTAGTAGTGAAGTAGTAGTAGCATTAGTAGAAATTCATAAATTTTCTAAGATCTTATGTTGTACATTTCTGGAAACCCCGAGCTTTTGAAAAAAAACCAACAGAAGTGTTCTGTATTGAATGAATGAATTTGAATAATGTACGTTGTGAGAATGATCAGTGTTGTAATGAATGCTAAAGGTGAACAAATAGAATGCGTGACAGAGAAAGTATTAGTACTTAGTATTGCATACACCAATTCTAAATGGATGTTTATTTGTAAGGGTTAAATTGGTCTTCCATAGGCTACAAATATGTAGACATTTGTTTAGACACCGTTATATTTACAAATTGAGACATTACAAACAATAAATCAAATGTAACGCATTGTGTATATAGTTTCAGTTTTTAAATAACATGAATGAATGTCGTATTTGCTAGACTTAATCCGGAATAACTTTTCGGGAGGGACAAAGTTAAAAGCCCAGATACGTTGATAGAGGAAAGTGTTGCATTCCCACTTCAAATTTTTTGTCGAATACTACTTAAAGATTTTTATATGGTACTAATGAACTTCTTTCTTAAATTTTGGCAATGAAAACTAGAATTTGTGTATAGTAATGAAACAAAATATGTGAACATATTTATGAAACATTTTACATTTACAAGATATTTATTAAGCCAGGTATTCTCCTGTGCAAGTTTTGAAATAACAATGCACTCTAATCAAATTCATTGGGAGTATAGAACCATTCCAAAGAGCGACATCATTCTGTCACCCAATTGAATAAATAGTATGGCTGGATGCCACTTCTGCAGTAGATACATGACTCAAAACGCATACAGGTTTGAAAAAATATTTTGACAATTTGTACATAGAAAAATGTGATATTAGATACTGACGGAAAATTTCAAGAAAGTCTGAAAGTATAGCAATGCTTGTGACCATATATTAATAGTTATTTATATTTCCATGCATATTTGTAGAGTTGACTAGAGTACTGTATTAAATATTTCATTAAGCACGTATGTATACCAAAAATTTGGGCAGTTAAAAATGTTATAATATTTAATCCTAGTTACACATAAATTTTGCTGCACTAAATTGCAGTTCGCAAAGCAAATAATATAAATGTTAATCAGTTTAAGTAACATAGTATTTAACATATTATTATATTACTATTACAATATACTAAAATTCAATATTACAATACAAATAACAGATTACTTTGCGATAAAATTATAGAGCTGTGTAATTATCTAATATTAGGTGAAAGGAAGAAATCGTATACATAACGATTTGTGGATTTAATACTGGCTTTAATACAATAAGACGAATTTAAACGCGATCGGGTACAATAGCAGATAATGTAATTGACAGAACTTTCAAATCGTTTAAAGCCCCCTATCTATCTATCTATCTAAGCAAATTTTTTATAGAGCTGCTTTATTATAATTTCATTCAAGATGTATGAATTCTACAGATTTGGGCAATTGTATTATTAGATACAATGTTTGCAAATACATTTATATGTATGCACAATATTTAATCCTGGATGCAAATAAATTCTGCTAATAAAGATCACTGAACATAAACTTAAGGTTATGTTGCTATAGTAATTTGCAGTTAGCAAAGCAATTTACATATGGTTTTTCATTTTCACTACATTGAAATTTCGAGCTCAATGGGGGAACCAGGGAACATTTCATGACAATTATGTGCAATTAAAATGTATTCAAACATCTAAAATTATAATTCTAGTGGATAATTTTCGTGACGCTACAAGCTACAAAGTTAGCTCGAGATTTTATAACCATGTTGACTACTGGCAAAACTTAATTTATGTTCTTACTCGTGTTACTTATTATCAATTATATTACTTATGAATTTAATTTTACAAAAAACTCTTATAACATGAACTCCTACATTCCTCCTACCTCCGGGGGAACAAGGTAACAATTGGTCTTCGCGTTTGATAATTATTGTGCTAAAAGACGTCAAACCTAGCATGATAAAATAAATTTTGCTTGTTTTCTATGCGACAAAATAAAGGCTCTATATTTATAAGCAATATTTGACAATAGCTATTATTAACTACTGGACACATATCATGTCAAGTAATTAGGTATTTTTATCCTGCCTGTCCGTTTTCATATCTCTCCTTTCAATTAATTAATTTCCCCTCTTCATTTGTATCATCTTCAGTTAAGCTAACATTATCTGTAACCTAACTGCCCAAGATGCAGATGTAACCTCAAAATTTTCTTCTCTGAATAAATGAATAAATAAAAAAATATCTGTATGTCAACATGACTCAATGGATTGGCAAACTTGATATATACATACATATAATAATAAACTTACCTCAAAATAAATGCCTAAAGAAAATTTCAGATCAAACGTCAAATTATATGAAGTGTTATAAAGTCTCCTTTTTTAATTAATTAATTAGCATAGTATGGTACATCGTTCAAAGGCATTTTCATCACATTTCAAAGTAATTTTTCAGAGAGACTTTTTTAAAATATGCGTTTTCATGTATCATGAACTTTAATTGACAAATATTTGATTTTCTGCTCAATATGACTTCTAGAATACAGAAATTGGATCACACCCTTCTTGTTTTTATATTCGTTTTATTATTGTGAACCCACAAACTCTAAATGCAACTCTAAATGGAAATAAAATGTGGATAATATAAAAGGTTAACTAGTTAGGTTAACTCGCTACCTAATAGCTTATGCTTTTAACAATTCTGCTAAAAATTAATATGTTGTTTATACAGACATTATTTACTGGATTTTATTAATATAAACTAAGATACGATTAGTAACCTGACTTGCAGATTATTTGGGATGTCACGGTTTCGACGTTATATGTATGTATTTTTCTTTTATTACTTTAAATCACTATCAGTAAATTTATATCGTTGTCTAAGCCGATTCACTCTTCCAGCAATACTTTGTCTCAGGATTAGTTTCCATAGCATGACTCCTTTATCTCTCCAGAAAGAAGAAGAAACAGGGAGGCAACCGCCGTTACAAACTGAAATATCCAGAGTTAAATAAGAAAACGTTTTGCAATTATAGTTTATGAATTACTTGCATAAAAGTGTTAATTAGATTATTAGTGATAATATCACAATTAGTAAGATCAATGGTTACCATTAACAAATCTAAACTCGAATCTAAATTATATGTTAAAATAATATCACATATATGGTAGTGACAACGGTAGAATGTTTGAAACCTCTGCCGCAGGATGGATCAAGAGATTTTGATAGAGTTTACTGTTATACTGTCAAAAGATTCAAATCCTATTGAATCAAACCAAGCTATAAATCTACAAAATATAAATTCTTCAGTATAGTGCATGATTCCTTCTTTCTTTCTCGTCATAAGTTAAATTATACAAATGTTTGGCCTGGTTTCATTCAAAACTACATGAAAGAAAAATTCAAGTAAAGAAGAATCGAGTTGTCAGGGAAAAGTGACCTGACATTTAAAGAAAAAATATGTTCGTAAGTATACTCAACTCATTTGTAAAAAGCGAACAAGGAAATTCTTACAAATACCCCGAGATTACGGGTGTATATATCCCTGAAGGCCCGGCCGAAATCCTGATGAGCAAAATAGCCTCATCAGTGTTTTTCAACCGTATTTTTGGGTCGCTCATCCCGTTATCCTTGAGAATTTGCATGTCCGGTAAAAAGTTTCTATATTTTCTTCATAACATTAACACAAAATACTTCGGGTATATTTCATATTTACAACGTTTGCGGCACTTGTTGTTATTGAAATCTTGACAGTGCTATTCTTATCAGTTCAAGGGACGGTACAGAATTTGAAAAAATCATTTAGTCCTGGGCTGACATTCATATGATCCTAGTTAGTCGAAGTTTCAACTAATTAGGTCTGGGCTGACATTCAGATGATCCTAGTTAGTCGAAGTTTCAACTAATTAGGCCTGGTTGCATTCAGTACGAAGCAAACCTAGTCGACTAGACCTAGTAGCTAGACGAAACACCGACTAGTCTAGGAGATTCTGAATAACAGCATTCAGTATACCTATCCTCGCTTGACTCTAGCCAAAACTCTCGCCAAAAAACCTGGCATGCTCAGCACCAGCTAGTTTGTAGCTAGATGTATCTTTTTTCATGCACAACACGCGATGCACTGAACAAAAGTCTAGCTGCCGCTGCGCTCCAAATTTAAATATCATACTTCTCCATGTAAAATGGTATACACTTGTACTACACAGTGGGGATAGCAAAAATACACCTTGAAGCCCACTGTGTATTCTTCCACTACTTCTCTCCATGGTTAACACAGAGAAGAATTGCTGCTTGATCTGGCTGGTGTGATTTTTCATCTAGAAACCTGACTATGGCTAATGCCAGGTTTTTCTTCTGAATTGGTTAGAATTTCAGCAAGAGTTTCAGCCAGGATCGGAGAGGTTGTATCGGAGAGGATAGGTTTGCGATTGTGAATTTGAACCCTGGAATTAACTTTTTCCTGGAACTCTCACTATAGATCTCGCAACAAACATCCTAATTGGGATTTATTAATCAAGTTTCTTCCGGATGATTATTGTCTACTCCGAAAATGGTTACATACGTAGGTATTAATCAGCGTAATGAACTACACGCGACAGGGCCTTTTTAAACTGTTTCTGAGGGGCACTTCGCGACCTTCCCTTAACTCGCCTTTTTGACATATATTAATCCCTATTTATTTTTTGGTATTATGGATCTTGTGATATCGTTTTATGATATCATTATCAGAATTATGATAATTTTAAGAATAAAGTTGAAACATTAACGCAGACGCAGACCTCACGATCAAATCCATGACCATTAACTTCCTCAGAACTCGGTTACAATCAGACAGGCTTGGGTAATCACCCCAATTTTGTGAAGTGATTAGTGATTGTGATTAAATGAAACTTCTGTTTTTAATGGTGA
>JAQIXX010007634.1:0-10565 GCA_034700605.1 Willowsia nigromaculata | reverse complement strand
ACTATTGTTCAAAATAACGACTATTCTTTAAAATAGCGACTATTCTTCAAAATAGCAACTATTCTTTAAAATAGCGTATGTTCTACAAAATACCGAATATTCTTTAAAATAGCGAATATTCTTCAAAATAACGACTATTCTTCAAATAGCGACTATTGTTCAAAATAACGACTATTCTTTAAAATAGCGACTATTCTTCAAAATAGCAACTATTCTTTAAAATAGCGTCTATTCTACAAAATACCGAATATTCTTTAAAATAGCGACTATTCTTGAAAAGACCGACTATTCTTTGAAATAGCGACTATTTCTCATAATAGCAACTATTCATGAAAATAGTGACTGTTCATGAAAATAACGACTATTCATCAAAGTAAGGCTAAGCCTAATTAGCATTGAGGCTAAGCCTATTCTAGAAATTAGCTACTATATTTCCTAATAGCGACTAATCTTCAGAATAGCGAGTAAGCTTCAAAATAGCAACTATTCTTCAGAATAGCGAGAAAGCTTCATAATAGCGGGAATTCTTGAAAATAATGACTATTCTTGAAAATAAAGACTATTCTTTAAAATAGCGACTATTCTTTAAAATAGCGACTATTCTAAATAAAATATAATTAAAAAATTAAAACACGCGTTATCAATATATCTTGCTGCAAAGTTGAAAATAAAATTTTTTCATATTGGTATTCTCAACCTTAAAAATTGTTCGTTTCATATTGATAACGGGCGGCCATTCATAAAAATTACGTGTATTAGCCATAGAACCTCGCGTGTACATTCGTAAGAATGCATACGATTGAATCAGATATTTAACATGGAAACTATTTATTGTGCATATTATAATCATAATAATTTATATATCATCAAAAAACTCAATGCAGGTGATGATATCAATTTTGTCGAATATTTTCTCATTCTCTTTGGACAAAATGCCTCCAGCTTACGATAATTTGTCGCTTGAATCCTCAACGGCGTCTCAAACGTTGTTTGGTAGAGAGAGAAACGTTACCAAAATGGAGTGGAAGAAGATATGTGGCATTGTCGAGAAATTAGGGAAAGCTTTTTTGCTTTTCATTTTTATCGGGATTCTAGTAGTACTGGCTTATCATCTTCACTTAAAAATACAGGAGAATAAACGACGAACTGAAGGTGAGAGAAAGTATTTACGCAATATGCTTAATTCATATTTTCAAAATATGATCTAATTATTACGTATATAATCGGTATGAATTTTCATGGCTATTGCTGGCATTTTGTATTTCGAAGATTTACGATGCTACGAATGCACCTCAAGCACTAAAGCGTTGGACATTACTGAACCCGGCCTTCCTCCTGAGCTACGATGTCGGGACAAACCACGTAATTACCGGCAGTGCTTGACAGGTGTGTTGTAACAATAGTCCATTAATTTGAACGTGCTAATCTCAGAATTCGAATGGTTTGACAATAAAAGTTTGGCTTGCTATTTTCAGGTGAAGTATGTATGGCAAGCAAAGTCACTTCTGGGAGCCAAGTCAGATTTTTACGAACATGTGGGAAAGCAACTAAAATAGGCTGCGTTTCAAGAACTCGTCCAACTCAAAGCCATACATGTACTTGTGATAATGATTTGTGCATTCACGATGTGTAAGAGTCTCCTTTTTCGTTATGTTTGTTAACACTTGTTAATATTTATTATGTGCAATAATGCAAAAGTTTTGCTAATGTTAATTATTCAAAAAAGTTTGTTGTTGAGTGAATAAAGTTTGTTGTTGCTGAATTACATTGTTGATTCCTAAGACTTGATTTAAATATTAAATATAGATTAACAATCGATCAATCCTACGCAATATATATTAAATATGTTTATTTTCAACAATTTCACGAAATTAGTGTTAGCGTTCACAATTATTTATCGAGTAAACACCGACCAAAAATTTGGAAGCGACGAAACGCCAGAAGGAGCTGCATATATCAGTAAGCATTATAATTTTCGAAAATTTAACTTGCAAAATATGTACTGAGATTGAATTAAAAAATACACTTGCTTAATAACTCAAGAAATATCGATGAGATGACGTAAGATAATTTGTTTTAAAATGTTATTCATTATATTTCTATTAATAAAGGAGCGGACATAAAACAGATCATAGCGGATCAACTTGAAGCTCTTGATGCCTCAGGCCAGGGGATTTTGGACAGTGCTTCCTCTGCACTTGACAAATTATGGGAACCATTTGAAAATGACATGGAAGAGTTAGGACGCGAGGCGACAGTAGTTGCAACTGACGCTTTAGAAGTAATTACAAACTTTATGGCTAAATACGGGTAATGTAAATATCATAATTGTATTACCATAATACAAATATTAAAATACACATTGCTAAATGTGAAACATTTAATGTCTGATTTTTAGTGGCATCATACTATGTTTTCTTATCTTTGCTGTATGCTTGATCATTTTTCCGGTAAAATGTGTAAGACGTTGTAAACATGAAAGGTAACTACATTCTTAGAATTGCAACCTAGTACACACTAAATAAAAAAGTAATAAAATTCTTTTTATCTACAGGAAAATTCAAAAGATTGCATCGAACGTAACTGTCTAAATCTTGAATATCATCAAATTTTCATAGGAATTTTTCTGAATGGCCGCCCGTTATCAATATGAAACGAATATTTTTTATTTTGAACTTTGCAGCAAGATACATTGATAACGCGGGTTTTAATTTTTTAATTATATTTTATTTTCAACTTTTTAACAGTGGGAATATATTGATACATTGATCAAAAGTTGATTTTTATTGTATAAATTGTTCAACATCGAAACAATATAGAAGTATATGACATTTTTATAGTTATTTTATTTCTTGCATGTGCAAAGACACACCCAAAATTTACATTTCCTACACATTACATATTCCAATACCCAGCACAGCAAATCATTAAATAGTTCAACCGACATTCCATACTTGTCAACCTTCAAAAATTTTCGAAGTTTAAGACGGTAAAGCTCTTGCAGTGGAACATCGTTGCAAGGACCTCTTCCACGTTTGTCTACAAGAAGTTTCTTGGCCGAAATATCCGTGATATATAGTCCATCAAACGTTCTCACACGTGTGCATGCTGTGTATGCTAAGCCTTGTTTGAATAAATGAGTCCCCAAATACACCGTACACTTGTCCAAAGAAATTCCTTGTGCTTTATGAATGGTACATGCAAACGAAGCCACCAGAGGTATTTGCGTCCTAGCAATCCATTTATTAGCCTTTCCTTTAAATTCAAATGTCCGCTGTTTCACTTCGACACAAGCAGCAAAGTCATCCCTGCGCGATAAATGTTTACTTGCAATTTTTCCTTCAAATTCAGCATAGACAGATTCGGGGAGGTCACCTTCATTCAGTTGGTTACGCCGTAGCCCTGTCCATCTGAATCCCCGTACAATACCAATGGACCCATTACAAAGACCACCGTATGGATCAATGTTCCATTTCAGCATTACCTTTGTGTCAACTGAAAGTTCAAGGATCTTGGGCATTCCTGCACATTTTCTGGGATCGGAATATAGATGCTTATCATCAACTTGTTTATATGTATTATCTCCAACGTACCGATCCTGAGAAAATAGTTTATATACTCGTATCCCATTCTTTCTAAATTCACGCAAACGGACACTATTATATGCATCAACCTGATAAACTTTTGGATAAAGATGTAAAGACGATCTTGACTCTTGCAGCATTTCTAGGTAGTTAGGGTTGGATGGACGCATTTGCCTTTGTCTCAAAACCGCAATATCCTCCCTCATCATTGTTCCTATGCGTAGTCTTTGAAGAATTTCATAAAATTCGTCTCTTTCCCTTTGCCTCATAACTGTATGAAGTTCGTGAAATCCAAAAAGAGACCATAAGTTAGTTTCATGTGAAAATTTTCGTGGTTGATTAAAGCACCAAGACTCCCACACTGGCTCAATCTGCAAAAGGTCTCCTTTACAGATAAAGTTTGAAATATGAATTAATGGTATAATCTTAATCATTCATTATCCTTTTAATAGTTATAGAAAGACAAATACATTAAAAAGTACATAAATACTGACCGAAAATGAGAACGTTTACTCCACCAAAAGGTTCATCGTTTGCAAATATTTCAGTAAGCCGTAAGTGCATGCTTCTTAGTTTCTCGTAGCTGACCATTGATATCTCGTCGATGATTATATAAGAAACATTTTTAAACACTCGTCTTCGATCATGAAGGAGCTTGGATCCTAATTTAACGTATTCCGAACCCCCGAACTTGTCCACGACAAGACTGAATGTCTTGTGAATTGTTGAAGCTCCAATATTTCGAGCCGCTACTCCTGTTGGAGCTGCCATTAAAATTGCTCTTTCTTTTGCATGATGAAGTTTTGTTACGAGGTCACAAATACATTGAATAGTAAAGCTTTTCCCAACACCTGCCTGCAAATAATAGAAATGATTCACTACTTATGGGTCATTTTTGTGCAAACTGTTCCCATTCTAAAATAAAAGGTTTACCTGTCCTTGAATAAACTGTAACATCTGATTTCTCTCATTGGATCTTCCTAGTCTTTCATGTACCATATCCAAAATTTTTTTCTGTCCAGGATTTAGAGACTGGATTCTTTCATTTAGTTGTAAATCACTCGCTTGTGCTCTCCCGAAAATTTCATTTTCATCGAAGACCTTCTGTCGCATTTCATTTATAAACTCGAGTCGAACATCATCCTCCTCGTCTGAATTTGCTGACTGTGAAGTTTCGTCTTGACGGTTCATAAGCTGCAACATAACTGCTTCGATTTGCTCGGCTAATTCAGGGTTGATTATTGGGTCATCCTGATGTCTTCTGAATTGAAATTTGTTATCATTGAATGCATCTTCAATTGAGTTGAATCCATCCATTAACTCTGCTTCACAGCGGAATGGCTTATATAACAACATCATACTGTAGAGATGATCATCCGTTTGGTCTACTAATTTAAACCTCGGGTAGCGAACAACTGCAAAGTTCTTACGTTTTTGTATTGCACCCTTTCCATCCAACAGATTTAGCGTAGCACATATTTCTTCTTCGTCATTTTCTTCATCATTTTCAATTATCTCTTCATCAATTGTATTAAATTTATTTGGTCGGGGTTTCCACCACGCTGCAAATTCAATAAGACTTAGGTGTGCCAACGAATGAGGACGCTTTTCATAACGATCGATGACATTCATTCCAATTTTAGGATCTCTTGAAAATATCGTATCCCGCCTCACGAGTCTCAAGCGATTCTCTGGCTTATATGTTGGCACAAAAACAAATCCTCTTGAGCTTTTTCTCAGTAATAAATGACAAAGCCGAAAGGCACATTCTTGACTACTAATTTCTCGTTGTCGAATTATAGCGTTGGCTATCTTTTTGGCTTTCTCAAAATACGCAGAACGACTATCGGCTTTAAAAGAAGTCACGATGTTACGGATTTCCTCTCTCAGATGTAAAGGTTCAGCCTTGCTCATATATTTTCCAATATAGTAGGCAATGGCACGGCAGCCGGTAACAAGTTGAATATCCATGTTGCATTTCAATATTTGAAGTAGTTTAGGGTGATAGTTGTTGATCATTATTTCATTTTGACTTCTCTTGAGCTCAAGAAAGCGGCCATGGTTTTTCGCTGTTTCTTCATCGTCCAAAATTCTTGTCTCAGTGCATTGTTTTCTTGGAAATCCAAATCTGCATACGTTATGCTTTTTGAAACATGTGCTTGAATGGCGATGGTTTTGATATCTTAGCACCAAATCCTTGAAATGGACATCAAGAGAACAACTTATGTTGTTTTCGATAAAATTTTGTCCTTCAGGTGTATTGTAATCTGGTGGGTTTTCAACCCAAATAAGTGCATGGACATGTGGGCTTCCCCTACCTTGAAATTCAACTCTGTAAGTGTAGTCCACCACTTTCCTTCCAAACAAAAACTCTCCTTCATGTTTTATTAATGAAAGAATTACGTTCATTTTCTGACTAAAGTGTCGTGCTGCAGCAACTGGATGGTTATTAAGAAGGTCCTTACGTTCTTCATAAGACAAATCTTTAGGTTCGCAGGGAAGTGATGCTGAAGGCCCATATTTGGCTTTCCACAGTGCCGTTAGAGCATCAAACGAATTTAAATCATCGTACGAAATTGTTAAGAAAAACGTAGGGATTCCCAGGCTTTCTATCATTGCAAGTACATCTCCAGTATATTTTTTCCAGTATGAGCCACTTCCTCGTAATCCTTGCATGTATAAGTGCACATTTTCTAGTCCCGGTACATTTATTTCATCATCTCTATTAGCCTGTCCGTTGTTTCTCACCATATTACCACACACCGCAATTTTTTGATTTAGGGTATAACTTTCAACTCTATTTAATGCATAGAAAAGATATTCATTTGAATGAAACGCCTTATTGTCACCCAGTACGCGTTGTTGAAAATAATCCAATGGGGTAATTGCGATTTTTCTTTCTTCGTTGAACCCGTTTCTACCAGTAGGAAAGGCTTTTACAAAGGCAAGTTCTTCTAATTTTTGTTCTCGTTCTGGATACATTGGCATGCCTCTCTCTCGGCAAATTTGTACAGCTGGGATTACTTCTTTGTTAGACTTGCATGCATCTACGAATGCCCCAATAGTTGGTTCAATTGGCTCATCTGCCCGGATTACACAATCAAGCATAATGTGATTAGACGGTGCTTGTATTGGTTGGTTTGAGGGTGTATTATTTTTATGGCCATCATTCGATTGCATTGTATCCCGAAAGTCTTCTCGGTTCTCTCGCGGATAGTTTTCCGAGTTAACTAATCCCGAATTAATGGGCATTGAATCACCACAATTTTCAATCTCATCGTTTTCATTTGAATCATCTTCACCACTTTTATGATTTTCTCCTTGTGCAGGCTCATCTATTCCATTTTCGTTCGCTGGTTCTACTGTTGTGCATAAAATAGGAGTAAGCGTGTAGCAGAATGGTATATATCTCACGTCCGGCAGCCCTGGGATAAAGTTCTCAGATGTTTGACAATTACGGTGCACAAGTTTTGATATTTCTGTAGCGCAATTTTCACGCTCATCTTCACTTGCTGCGGAATATTTTATGATAACCGCAGTCCCCATTGCAGCAATTCTGCCCCTTGGCCCTCGGGAATGTGAATCAAAAAAGTACACATGGTCTTCATATTTTGCAACCCCCATACTAAATCCATTTGTTGTGAGGATGCCATAATTGTAATCAGAATCAATAAATTCCAGTAAAGAATTTTGAAGTCGTTGATGGTGATTTCCTGGAAGTTTATTCATGAATCCCTGGTACACGTCTTCTACAGCATTGCAGTTAACACGGATTGCTCCAAAACACTGCAATGTTCCGCTAGCTTCATATGCAGATAAATATCTGTTGCGTTCAGGAACGTGCTGGGCATAATAATTGTCTCCCGAAAAGAGTACATTATCTAGTTCATGTGAAGTCCACGTGTTGATTGGGTTTAGAAATGCATGAGCAAATGCAGACATACAGTTAGCAGTGCACTGATTACCTCCGCTGGGAAACGCATCTGCGGAGGCTTGGTGAATATTTCCCCGTAGAATGGCTCGTAACCCATCTATTTGCTTAAATCCTGTTGAAGGCTGTGATAACACGTGGTCCCGAACAGCATCATATTGACAGTTTAAATCTGTAACAGTTTCTTTGTTTACAGTGTTAAGCTGGAGGTCGCTTTCATCCATAATTTGTATGTCAACATTTCTGTACAATGGATTGTTAGCTTTCAAAAATTGAAGTGCCTCGTATAGCTGTTTTGCATGGACCTTGTAATCATCTATTATTTTTCCTTCTTCGTTAGCTTCGTTTACGATTAGCATATCTGCAGCGTTTTGATTGAGAGGTAGCTTTTCTATGATTTCGTCAACGCTCTGAGGAAAGTGTACGCATGAACCTTTTATTGCTGCCTGTCCTCGGCCTTTGCATAAATGAAATATTTTCATGAAAAGTTTAACTTGACTAATTAATCTAGTCTCAACTTCATTAAGTTTTGCCAATACTTCGGGTGGGTGCGGCGTTTCCATGTTATTCCTATGATACATTGGAGGAATTTTATACTTGGTCATGATTTCTGCGCAGCGTCTACACATCTGAACGGTTTGACCAGCTCGGAAATCGTAGAAGCTATTTTTTTCCAACGTGTCGATCATTTTGGCAGTAAACGTATATCTACGCACGCCAGCGTTGTTATTGTATAAATATCTCTTGCAAATAGGGCATAAAAATGTGGGAAACACATGAATATCCCTTTCGTATTTCTTTATCATTTTTTGAAGACGGTAGTAAGCAGCATCTAGTACAGGCGCAGGTTCATTATTTTGATACTCGTCAAGCTCTTCGTTATCGGAATTGTCATTTACATTATTTGCATGATTGATTTGTGATTGCTCGTTGTCCTCACGGGGAGAAATTGACAGTAATGATTCAGTCTCACTGCAAACGTCTGCAAGTGGTGGTGCAGTAGGCTGGATGTCATTGTTTGCTTGGTTAGAATCGTTTCCTCCAAATAAAGTATTGCACATTCTACGTAATACATTCTGCTTTGGCTTCCTCGCCTTGAAAATAAATAGTTAAAAATTATTTGGAATTGTTTTTTAAACCACGAGCAATTGGTCTGATTCAATATTTAAATGTTTATTTTTATTACCCTATTGTTAATTCGTATTCTAGCTTTTTCGATAGCATATTGAGCCTTCGATTGTAGTAGTAACTCTTTTGCATTCTGAACATTTGCTTCGTCCTCATCAGTCACCTATTGTACCATGTATAAAATATATTTTAAAACATAAAACTTAAGAATGGTATGTAATCGCCCGTTATTTATAGTGTACGTGTGATACCTTTGCAGTTTTTGACTTCACTCGTTTCGCAGCTTTTGCCAGTTCATAACGAGCTTCAGCTTGTAACATTGATTCTTTGGCTTGCTTCTTCTTTGCTTTGTTTTCAATTGTCACCTAAATGAACACCACAATGGTATGAGTCAGATTTTCTCAGTACAGATAGAATGGGTCAATTATTTATGTAACTTTTATTACCGCTGTGTTATTCGACTTCAAACGCTTAGCCGTATTTAGCAATTCAGGTTGAGCATGCTCTCGTATCTCATTCACTGGAAAGTTAGTTTTTTTCACCTGTCCAATTGTAAGGGAAATTTAATATAATATATAGTAATGTTAATCATAATCGCAATATAAAGAAAGCATTCATTTTGTGCGATTTTGCTGGGTTTTATGTATTCGTAATGTATGTTAGTGGTTCTTACCTGTTTACTTGAGTGTGGTCTCTTTGTACCAGGCTCCAACCCTGGCGTATTGTATTTTGGTTTGGATGGGGAGAATAACCTTCGAAGCGCCTTGCGTCTGTATTTCTTGGGAACCTTCTTATCAATTGTTGCATGCTCTGACGCTTCGTTTTCCTATAATATTTTACGCGTGTTAATTAATGAAACATAATTTCAATGAGATTTTGTCTAAAAAATGAATCACTTCTAACATGAACATGATATCTAGCTGATACCTTATTTGTCGCCTTCCACAAGTTGTTAATGTAGTGGCGCTCATCATTGGTAGAGTCTTGATTCAAAACTTTTCGTAGTGCAACACCAAAAACCGATTTAGAATCGTTTGGATTTAGCTTGGCTTTTTTGTTTTTCAATTCAAAATCAATTAAATTTAGAATAACGCAATCTGATACAAATTCCAAGCGTTTTGGGCGCTTTAAACTATCCATTTTGACAGTCAAGTTAGCACTACTCAAAATACCAACAAAGACGTGGCGGTTATAGGTTTAGTAGAATGAGTTTTTATTGCCCATTGTTTCATTAATGCTATTGAGGATCTGTATATTGTAGCAAAACTCACACCTTAGACTGTATTTGCAACTATCAAATTTATGAGAATATACAAAAAGCAATTTGTAACTATCATTTAATAACATGGAGAAGAACCGGAATTAGTATTTACAGTTAAAATGTCACTGTCAATGTTAACTCCAGTCCTATTACTACTACAAAAAAAACCTCGCAAATTTTTCTGAAAGTCGAGCTCTTACCAGGAAGAAGTTTTTATTATTCATACGGATAGCTGTCCAGCCTCGGTGTTGGTGGATATTACATAATAATTGACAATTGATACATGAATTCTGTAATATCGTACTTAAATGACTTAGAACAATCAATCCAGTTAATTCGCAGCTTCATAATACAAGATATCAAAAGATTATGGGTATTTAATTCATAATATTTCAAAAATGAATGGGTAATAATGCATAACGTATGCTAAAACGCTATAAAGTATGCAAAAAGTTATATATGTACACCTTTGTTCGTTAATTAAAATATGAAAGAAGCTAATTTTGTACAAAAAAAGCCTCGACCAAGCTTCCTCACATCCCAAAAATGTCAATATTTTTTATTCCAGCTCGTTAGCACTTTTAGTTTGGGAGAAAATCAAAACCAAAGGGGTTGGGGGGTATACGAAACGCATAACACGTTCTCAATATACTAGCAACAC